>VMKM01002927.1:0-52546 GCA_008360985.2 Macquaria ambigua
GAGCAGGAAGAAAGAGAACATACAGCAGCACAATACAGTTTCACATAGAGATGTAAAGTAATAGTTGTGGTAATGGTATTGATGTTAATATTAATAGAAATAATACTAATAGCAATATTATAATAGTAATACTAATAATAAGAGCAATAACAGTAATAGCAGCAGTGGGTGTAGAGCAGGAACACGGGGGCAGCAGGTGGCCTGCAACCATAGATCCAGACTCTACAGCTCCGGAGGCAGAAACACCTGCAGAAAGCAACAGAAGGAGAGAGAAAGGGGAGAGAAAGCACACAACTATGGGAAGAAGTTGAATTAATAACAAGCATTGATGGGATATGAGGGCGTACAGATGGAGAGGAAGAGGAGGAGAGAGGAGCTCAGTGCATCCTAGGAAGTCTCCCGGCAGTCTAGGCCTATAGCAGCATAACTAAGGGGTGGCTCAGGGGTCACCTGAGTCAGCCCTACTATAAGCTTTATCAAAGAGGAAAGTCTTAAGCCTACTCTTAAATGTGAGGAGGGTGTCTGCCTCCTGTACACAAACTGGGATCTGGTTCCACAGGAGAGGAGCTTGATAGCTGAAGGCTCTGGCTCCCATTCTACTTTTAGAGACTCTAGGAACCACAAGGAACTCTGCATTCTGGGAGCGCAGTGCTCTAGTGGGGTAATAGGGTATTATGAGCTCTTTAAGATATGATGGTGCCTGACCATTTAGGGCTTTGAAGGTGAGGAGAAGGATTTTAAATTCTATTCTGGATTTTACAGGGAGCCAGTGTAGAGAAGCTAGAGTCTTAAGGGACTTATTGGGGCAGCCTGATAATAGAGTTGCAATAATCCAGCCTAGACGTAACAAATGCATGGACTAGTTTTTCTGCATCTGTTTGAGACAGGATGTGCCTGATTTTTGCAATGTTACGTAAGTGAAAAAAGGCAGTCCTTGAAGTTTGTTTTATGTGGGAGTTAAAGAACATATCCTGATCAAAGATAACTCCAAGATTCCTTACGGTGTCGCTGGAGGCCAGGGCAATGCCATCTAGAGAAACTATATCTTTAGATAATGTGTTTCGAAGGTGTTCGGGGCCAAATACAATAACTTCGGTTTTGTCTGAGTTTAACATCAGAAAATTGCAGGTCATCCAGGTTTTTATGTCCTTCAGGCATGCTTGAAGTTTAGCTAATTGATTGTTTTCATCTGGCTTGATCGATATATATAATTGGGTATCATCTGCATAATAATGAAAATTTATGGAGTGCTTCCTAATAATATTGCCTAAAGGAAGCATAAATAAGGTGAATAGAATTGGTCCAAGCACAGAACCTTGTGGAACTCCATGACTAACTTTGGTGTGCATAGAGGATTCATCGTTAACATGTACAAACTGATATTGATCTGATAAATAGAATTTAAACCAGCTTAGTGCGGTGCCTTTAATGCCAATTAAATGTTCTAGTCTCTGTAACAGAATATGATGGTCAATGGTATTGAATGCGGCACTAAGATCTAACAAGACAAGTACAGAGACAAGTCCTTTGTCGGATGCAATTAGAAGGTTATTTGTAACTTTCACCAGTGCTGTCTCTTTGCTATGATGCACTCTAAATCCTGACTGAAAATCCTCAAATAGCTTATTGTTGTGTAGAAAGTCACACAACTGATTGGCAACTGCTTTCTCAAGGATCTTAGAGAGAAAAGGAGGGTTAGATATAGGTCTATAATTTGACAAAACCCCTGGATCAAGAGTGGACTTTTTAAGAAGAGGTTTAATTACAGCTACTTTAAAGGACTGTGGCACATAGCCTTTTAATAAGGACAGATTGATCATATCTAGTAAAGAAGTGCTAAGGGTAAAACTTCTTTAAGCAGCCTAGTTGGGACTAAGAGACACGTTGATGGCTTAGATGAATAAATCATTTATGTTAGTTGATTAAGGTTGATGGGAGAGAAGCAGTCTAAATGTATATCAGGTTTTACAGTTGTTTCTAAGGTTCCTGTGTTCGAAGATAAGTCAGTACCAACTGAGGGCAGGAGGTGCTGAATTTTGTCTCTTATAGTTAGAATTTTATCATTAAAGAAGCTCATGAAATCATTACTACTGAGATCTATAGGAATACATGGCTCAACAGAGCTGTGACTCTCTGTCAGCCTGGCTACAGTGCTGAACAGAAACCTGGGGTTGTTCCTATTTTCCTCTATCAATGATGAGTAGTAGGCTGCTCTGGCATTACGGAGGGCCTTCCTATAAATTTTAAGACTATCTTGCCAGGCTAAACGTGATTCTTCCAGATTGGTGGAATGCCATTTCCTTCCAAGTTTTCGCGATGTTTGCTTTAATTTGCAGGTTATACCATGGAGCTAACCTCCTCTGTTTTATTATCTTCTTTTTTAGAGGGGCGATAGAGTCGAGTGTTATTCGCAGTGAGCCTGCAGCACTATCAACAAGATGATCAATTTGGGAGGGACTAAAGTTAGCATAGGAGTCATCTGTTATATTGAGACATGGAACTGAATTAAATGCCGATGGAATCACTTCCTTAAATTTAGCAACAGCACCATCAGATAGACATCTAGTGTAGGAATGTTTGCCTAATGGCGTGTAGTCCAGTAATAGGAATTCAAAAGTTATTAAATAATGGTCTGATAAAAAAGGATTCTGTGGAAAGACTATAAGATGTTCAATTTCTATGCCACAGACAAGAACAAGGGTGGTTAAAACAGTGAGTGGGTTTATGTACACTCTGACAGAAGCCAATCGAATCTAATAATGAGATAAACGCAGCACTAAGGCTATCCTTTTCCACATCCACATGAATATTAAAATCACCTACAATCATTATTTTATCTGTATTAAGGACTAAATCTGATAAGAACTCAGAATTCAGATAAAAATTCAGAATACGGTCCAGGAGCTCGGTACATTATAACAAATAGAACTGGCTGCAGTATTTTCCAGGTTGGGTGTGAAAGGCTAAGAACAAGGCTTTCGAACGAGTTATAATTTAGTTTAGGTTTAGGTTTGATTAATAGGCTTGAGTCGAAGATGGCTGCAACTCCACCTCCTCGGCCTGTGCTTCGAGGAATGTGAGTATTAATGTGACTGGGGGGAGTGGATTCATTTAGGCTAACATATTCATCGTGACACAGCCAGGTTTCAGTAAGACAAAATAAATCAATATTATGATCTGATATTAGATTGTTTACTAGAACAGCTTTAGATGAGAGATCTGATGTTTAAGAGTCCACATTTAATTCTCCTATTTTGTTGTACTGTTGCAGTGGTGGTTTTACTTTTTATTAGGTTTTTATGTGCAACTCCTCTTCTGTTTACTTTTGATTTAAATAATTTAAGTGGTCGGGGGGCAGACACCCTCTCTGTGGAGTTTAGGGTGGGTAACTGCTCTAATGGAAGTGCAGAGAAGCGTGTAGGACTGCAACAACTGCCTTCTGGTCTGGACCACAGACTGTATCAAGTCTATGGTCTGAACTCTGAGCTGTCATGGCTTTGGGCCACTAATAAATTCGGCCAGATTTCTAGATATGAGAGTGGCCCCATCCAAAGTGGGATGAATGCCATCTCTCCTAATCAGACCAGGCCTTCTCCAGAAAGTCTGCCAATTATCTACAAAGCCCACATCATTACCTGGACACCACCTCGACAACCAGCGGTTGAATGATGACATGCGGCTATACATGTCATCGCTAGTAAGATTAGGTAGGGGCCCAGAGGAAACTACGGAGTCCGACATTGTCTTTGCATATGTACACACCGACTCAACATTAATTTTCGTGAATTTTCAAAATGGAGCTGCCAATAATCAGAGTTGGTTTCTCAGCGGGTGCGTCGCTGAGTGGAAAGAACCTGTTAGAAACGTGAACGGGTCGGTGGTGAACCGTGGGCTTTGGTTTAGGGCTATGCTTCTTTCGGACAGTCACCCAGCCTCCCTGGCTTCCCGGCTGCTCGGGAGTTGCCGGGAGACGGCTAGCAGAAGCTATCTTTGGTCGGCTCGCACCGGCTAGGGGCTGGCTAGCTACAGCTGACTGACTTTCCATGGTGCGGAGCCGCGATTCTAACTCACTGAGCCTCGCCTCCAACACAGTGAATAAACTATACACGTACCATTATCGCTAAAGAGAAGTAGAGGAGTAATTAAACATTTGACACACCGAGCAAGAGAGAGCAGGAGAGGGGGAGAGAGAAGCCATCGCTAACTGAGCTAAAGCTAAACTACAGTAGCAAGCAACTAACTAGCGTGTAAACAACTGTGGGATTAGCGGAAAGTCGCTAACAGGAGAGAGCTATGAGTGCTTAAACAGACTTAGTGTATACTCAAATGTATAGCGGGTAATTAACCGCTATAGTAAAGAAAATATCAAAATTAACTGGGTTTAGCTAGAGCAGCAAAATATGCTACCAGTAACACAGAGGCACCGGCAACCGGAAATGAGACAATACGTTCACCTCAGCACGTCAGCACCTCAAATCAATGTATGACTGTTCACTGCCAACACTTTAAGTGATTATTCATAATGGAATATCTGCACAAGGCAACAATAGTAAGGTCATGGTATCATTAAAGCTTTTGACTTTTACCAGTGTTGTAGTAGTTGACCTGTTTTTATTTATAGAGTAAGAACAGTAATGATAAAAGCTGTGTTGTTACTGTTCATTATAAACAAACGGACAACATCACTGTGTGAAAAAGCGCAGCCTCCTCATTTATTTCAATGAGACTGGGGGGCTCTGGCAAAAGAACACATTGTCGTCCGGCAAAAAGTTGAACCTGCCTGTGGGAAACCACAGTGCAGCATCATTCAGCAACACACTGTGTTGGCCTAGCACAATGACTGGAAGCTGGAAAAACTGCTAGCATTGCCCTCAGGGAGGATCTGTCAATTTTTCTAACAGAATTCCAGACATTGACTATTTTGTACAATTGTTTTTGAACATTTACATACACTGTTTAGGGGATATTGTTCCTGACAAAGAAACTGAATTGAATGCACAACCAGAGCGTCATGCAGACACCGTGTGGTGTAGTTGCAGAGTAGATGAATGTTGCTGCTGTTAATGTCCCAGGCTGAGGTGGTAACTGCAGAGGACAGTATGTAACTGCTAGGGATGTCTGGGAGATCATGATCTTATCAAGGGAAAAGAGAGAGAAATGAGAGCAGTCCTGTAGGAGGACCTGGTGAATAATGTGCACTAGGGCTGGCAGACGCATTACCCACGCTCATACCTCTCACAAGAGAGAAACTCGCTTTGGCACTGAAAGAAAAACACCATAGTGGTAATGAATAATCTAGTGTGAACACGGCAGCCAGTTGAATTTCTACTTTCCTGCATTATTTTCCATCTGAAAATGTGTTGATGACATTCCAGTGCTGTGGAAAATGTGTGTGCTAAGTGAACAAACAGACATTGATTCAATTCCAGAGTCATATAAGCTAGAACATGATCCTAGGAGGGGCTGAGAAGTGGGGATCTGGGGTTGAAGAGGTATGAGTGGGCTCCTGACTATATTATTCAGCTACTCAATGTGTTACTGTATGTTTGGGTCAGTTTTACATATTTATATAGGTTCAAATCTGTAATGTCCAAGGGGACATGGATTTCCAGTGTTTCCTATAATCACTTGATAAAAAAAACAACTCTCATATATGGAATCAGATTTGTGTCAATATAATCAAACAAAACGTCTTAGATATCAAACAAGAAGAAGAATATGAGAGAGAATAAAACTCACTGAAGCAAAAAATATGTCTCAAAAGTAAAACTTATAACTTACAAACAAATGATTTGTGTAACGGTGTAAACTATTGGTCTTCTTTGAACACGTCCTTTTGTTTGCAGTTCCATCTGCTTCTCACTGATCAGACTTTTGCCCTCACTGTCGGTTACCAGCTCTCTTGTTTGCTGCCTGACTTTTTGTTGTAGTTCTGACGCAAACCTCTCGTGTGGGCGTTTTTTTTCAGGGGTGTGTTTCCATTGGCTAATGAGTTTTTGAGTGACAGCTTAGTGCCCCAGACATATGGATATGGAGTTAACTGGGGTTATCTTTGGTTTGGCTCCCAACCAAGTCCGGTATATCCTGAAATACACAAACTGCTGAAAAGTTCCTCCCCCAATATCTCTGATAACAAGTATTGTATATGAAACCAAGTCATTATATTTGCTTTCTCATGACGTCCATGCCTGTTTTTCTCCTGAGTGTGATGCTCCGATAACAGGGCCCTTCAAATTTCTGCAGGTTAACTTTAAAGCTGCATTAATTGTTTGTTTTTTTGCCACTTGGGGGAAGCAGAACAAGCTGAAAACACAACAGCAAACAATAGCAAAGTTTCCTATTTACACATCAGCAGACACAGAGCAACATTCATCATTCATTTGGAGTGGTGTTTGTGTCCACCTGATGAATGTAAGTCCAATACTCACTCTCTTTTAGCTCTGGTTTGGGCTCCACCAACTCCTAAGAGTTAAAAGCTTAAAATTGCCCTAGAGTTGAGAAGAACTGCAGAGTTCTCTAAGAGTCCCATAATTACATATAGCAATTTGAGCCACACTCATTTATTGTGTACTATAATACATATTATAAAAAACATGAATTAGTGGAACTTTATCTGTGATAAATTAAAGCAAGTTTCAAATTGACAAATGAATGGAAACTAATAGCTGCCTGAATGGTTAAACTACAGATATAAACAGATATATTTATATCTATGGGTAAAACACTTACATAACCCGGGTTCTAGTCTCTGATTAGCATTTGAATATGCTGGGAGGGTCTATCTTATAGTAAGACACTGAACCTCAGCTTCCATCAGCTTCTTTTTCAAAGTTCATTCTTGACCTTGGAAACAAAAATTTTACCACAAGGTCCATTTAGTAACTGTTTTGGAGCTTTTGATCACATGATCTTCATCAAGAGGGATTTGTCTTTAAGTGCTCAGAAAAAGAGGACATTTGAATATCTGCAATTCCATGACAAATTGGTGTCATGTGATATGATCGAAATCTCAGGAAAACAACTTAATCAAAAACTCCAGAAGAATTACTAAATGGGCCTTGTGGTGAGTGAGTGTTTTCTCAACCGTATGTTTTGCAGATGGCACTTGAGGTATGTACAATTTCTAGTTATGGACTAAAAGATGAAAAACCACAAATATGTTCCTTTAACTTCTAATAACAACTTGAGGCTTTACTGTAATTTTATTCTGAGAAATAAGCAGATATATACAATGTGTATGGGCCATTTCAGCAATAACCCATACTCCATGTGTGAGATGGTAATAATAAGATGGTCTGCTCTGAGCTTTGAACTTGCGATGCTCTCATTCCCCCTCTCTGACTCCTGCTCTGGAACAGGTTCCACTGACTAACACTCCTTGTGAGACTACTGAGATCTGACAGCTCTTTCTACTCTTTCTTATTTCTGTCAGAATGACCTCATCTAACACCATGACATCACTTCCTACAGTATGTTGTTGCTGAAGAGCATTCAGTCTCCTGTGTAGGAGCTGACATACACAGAGGCTATACAGTGGCTCAAGCTGCTGCCCCTTTGTCCTTGTATAAACTGATGATTAATAACTGTGAATAACATAACAAAAGATAACATTAATGAAATATATATATATATATATATATAATAAAAATTATTTTGTAAAAACCTGCCTATATTATAATAAAATGTTGAGCGCATAACTTTTTGCAAATAATGTAATAAGTTGTTACATTTCTGGCTGGTTATAACATGATTAGATGCCAAAATAAATCATTTAAGTGCATTTTAAGTATTGATGGTTACTTAAAGAATTTTTAAACAACCTAAAAATGTGGTTGTATCTATGTGGCCCAGCACTGCAGACACCTGGTCTCAGTAGGACCTCCATCTGGTCCACTGGCACTATTGGTGTGTGGGAAGCCAGTGAGGGATGATGTCCTGGTTTGGATAATGGCGGTGAATTAAGTTTTGTTTGTGGTGCACACAGCTTTGAAAAACATTGCATAAAAAATTCACAATAGGGAAACAAGTGGTTCCTGTACTAGATCAACTTTTGGGTTGCCAGGTTGGGAAACATCTCTCTGGGTAGTGGTTCATTCTGTTCCAGCAGGACACTTGCTTTGTCTTTTTAGCTTTTCAGTTAATCAGGAAGACTCCTCCAATAGACCATTTGACCTCTGACTTCCTGGATAAGAGCTGCAGAGCATCTGGACCACAACCCATTTACAACTGCATTTGATGGATTGTTGTAACAACCCTTTATTAATGATGTATTGGCATTTATAATAGCAGAAGACTTACTAACTTTGGTTGTTGTCTGTTGTCTGTGACCCCTTATCAATAATTTTATTAACATTTGCAACTGCAGAATAGATTGTTCATTAGAACATTGGACTTATTGACCTTTATTAATTACTGACCAACATTTATAACAGAACGGAATTAACAGAAACACACATTCATGTTATTATTAAAACATTATATTGAAACAGAGCACACTGATTGAGACTTTATTGAAACTTTTATGAAACATAATGGGAACTTCCTAAGTAAAAAATGTAACCTACTGTAAACATTTCACCCTTCTGTACTGCTCTCTCCACATGTTACTATTTCAAGTGTTCATCAACAGTCAGCCATTCTTTTTAATGAATTAATACACCAGGCAGATAAATGACAGAGTGAATTTGTGTAAGATAAAATGAAGTACACAATCAACTGTTTGTTGCATACAGTGCATGGATCAGTATGGATTACTCATGATGTTGTCATTGTTGGGCTAATCATCACATTTATGTCACCCAATGCTTGTATGGTATTTCTGTGTTTTGTATTTTGTTCTTTGTGCATTTGTGTGCTAAACATTATTTAATGAGTATTACCAAGGGGGCAAGGGGGTAGAATAATGTCAGTGGTTGTAAGGAATACAGTCACCCTTCACCTTTGTTCCTGCGTTTTTTTTCTCTGCATGGTTTTTATACCTCAGCGCAGCAGTAATGTGTCCCAGCAGTGGAAGGCAGCTTTCTAGTTTATTATGAGCAATTTACAACGATCAGTCTATAGACTGTAGGGAAGAACCCAAAAGAACATGGAGAGAAGAACATCAAACCTGCATGTGAAACAGTAAGGCAACAGTCCCCCACTGTACTCAACTGTTTCCCCATGTCATGATGTCATCCTCTGACCTCCAGTGCTGCTCCACAGAGGACTGGCTCCTGCCAGCAAGGCCAGGAATGTTGGATTGTTTGTTTTGAGGTTGTGAAAAACACTCTGAAGCATTTTGGGGAAATTCACAACACTCGCGAGTCAAACTCTGCTTAAAGGCAAACACACTGTTCTGCACAGCTGTCAAGCTGGGAGGGGTTTTACTGTGGAGGTTGCTTACCTTAATCACTGAAATCTATCATGTCATCCATCCCCAGCTAGTGTGTGTTTTGCTCATCAGTTAAGCAGTGAGGAGCCTCATGACAGCCGTATGCTCAGGTGAGCAGGACCATTCTAATCGCTCCATCTGATTTAACTGTGTCCCTGCAGAGAACAACTTATAAAGTAAACAGATTATGCTCTCAGCTAAAATCAAAAATCTAAATCTGATGTCATCAGTATCATCTGCCATGGCAGGACCATGATGCTGGTTGTTGCAACAGTGAGGACACAACAGCAACAACAGGTTTCCGAACTCAGTGAAGACTATATTTTATATCCTGTGTACTGAATGTGCAGGTAGGCCATTTGCTTTGTAGAGGTAAACCATAACTGACTTTATACTGAGAATACTATGTGATTATATTATATTAGAATTTTGAGGCTCAGCTGGTCTGAGATGCTTTATATCTACACATGTACCATATGACTGAAAGAATGTCTACCCTCTGGTTCAACATAAATAGGTTACGTAATAGCAGAAGTACTTTCTGATTAAAGAGTAACTTAACAGCAGGTTGTTTCACCTCTGACCACAGCCAGCATCACGGATCACTGTGGGGTGTGCTGCTGTGTTGCACCTGTAACCACACCCAACAGTGATGTCATGGTGTCCTGGAGTACACCTGTACATCACTGCAGCAAGGTGAGAAGTTAAGCCACTGGAGGTCAGCAAAAACAAGATTTCCAGGCGGTGTTAAAGAACTATTACGGTAGTCGCCCTATGAAGCAGTGTTTTTACAAATGGGTCCCTCTTTTTGTATCGTGCACACAGCAAGCACGTGTATTCCCATCCTGCCATTGGTTTCACACTATTCCACTGATTAACAGTCGGTGGTGGTAACGAACCAACAAATGTAGTAAGTTGCTAGCAAAGGCAGTGAAGAAGACGACTGCATGCAAGCAAATATTTACAATATTGGTGAGAAACATTGAATGTAAAGATAACTTTTGTTTGTTTACACAGTTTGATCTGTCTACCATACCACTAGGTAAGGGCATTCCAGAGTTTGCCTGAAAGCCATAAGCCCATGGCCTCATTTATCAACCATGCGAATGCACAGTTTTGTGCTTTAAGTGATTGTGCACTCATTTATACACATAGAATCAAGTTTACTTAACTGCAGCACTACAATTTTGTCCCCATGGAGACACAGCCTTGGTGATCTGGGCAGTTCACATTCTAACCATTCACCCATATATTCCAGAACATTCCTCCATAAGGGGAAAACCATGGGGCACTCCCATAATGCATGCATATACTGTATGTACCACGTTCTGTTTTACATTTCCAACATAAACTGTCTTTAATTATTAATATTATTAATATTATTAAGTCTGATTGGGGGGTAATAATACCTGTGAAGTAATTTATATTGAATAAATTTGCCTCTGGCTTCTCTGATGAATTCTCCATCATTGGAAAGAATCCTCTCCCATGTTTCTTCGTCAAATGTACAACCCAGGTCTTTTTCCCATACCATCTTAAGTTTATTACATCCATTGTTATTTACCCAAGGACATAACTCATACCACTTTGATGCTTTATGAAACATTGCTGGTAATTCTAGGTAATATTCTATTGGGTTTTTTTCTTGATGGAAGCGAACTTTCCCCTTAATACAGTGTCTGATTTGAAAATATTTCCAAAGACGGCCATGTCCCTGCAGATTGAATTTCCCCCTCATTCTGTCATAGGAAAGGAAATTGCCCTCTTCGAATAAGTCATTTAGTATTCTGATACCTTGTCTTAACCACTGAGCCCAATAAATTGTCTGTTTACCTATTTTTATTTTGGGGTTGTGCCATATTGATGCATATTTTTGATTATTATGAGAGATCTTACTTTTTTTTTATCATATTGTTATATCTTAGTAATAATTGTTGCGGAATACATATTGGTATCATTCCAGTTAAAAGGTACTGTGTGGAGTTTTCAGAAAGTCATTGTTTTTAGTGACACCGGTGGCCGTTAAGACAATAGCAGTCAGCATTGTTCCTCGTTCTTGTGCTCGCACATAGTAAGCGCGAGCAAGCGTCCTGGGCATCAGCCAAAACAGTGACATGACATACAGTAGACTGAATGTGATCAACCGGCTTTTTATTGTCAACTAACGTTACTGTACTGAATGGGTCTGGCAGTGGGTTTAGACAACAATAATACTAAACTAACGTCAGTTATAAACAGATGATAGGAGTGGGATGACTAACGTTAGACTGGAGATAATGCACATAAAGTAAAGAACAGACGTTTTTGGCAACATATCCTATGTATTCATCAATTTGAGCATCATTGTAGTTTACCTTGCTTTATCATTACAGCTTACCATTTGTGTATTTCACTGTTACTGTCAATCAGCATTCCTCAAATATGGAAGGCATCACAATAAAACTACCCATTTTATACATTTTCATTTTCTTTCATTTCAGGAATCAAGTTCTGAAGATTATGCAACTAGAAGAAAGCAGTGACAGTGAGGCTAGAGGGGGAAGGGGGAGAGGCAGAGGTGCAGGGGGAGAGCAAGGGGTCAAGGTAGAGGTGCAGATGGAGAGCAGGGCAGGGGAAGGGGCAGAGGCCATGGTAGGGGGAGAGGAAGAGCAGGAGCTGGTTCTGTCACTGAACAGGACAGACTAAAAAGTACACACCCACTTGACATGTGAATTTAGCCATTCTAAACAGATGTTCTTGCTCAATTTCCAGACAGAATTGCAACAATTGACACAAGAGGAGTCCTGCAGATGGTAGTCACCCGTCTGCCTTTTTCTGGACATCATCGGGGACGTCTGGGAACCAGGAACCGGGTGGTGGATTAGAGACAAATACCCTGACCCCTTTAGCAACTATGTTGGCTACAAGGAAGCACCATTTAGGTGAAATTAAAAACTGTGTTCAGTGTGCATGTGAGTTCATTACCTCAAAGAAAAACTACATTTTATTTTTTTTTTTAAAATACAAGCTCATTTATTTTATAGAAGTACACATTTCTAGTTCTACAAGTTCTACAATGTCATATATTAATGTTAAATTTTAAAAAAAGGTTTTTCAATAGGTATTTATAATAAAAACTATGGTACTGTAAACCACACTCTCAGGACTTCTCTCTTTTCTTGTTCCCATTGTTGTCATTGATCATGTAGGTCATGTCCTTTATGGAGAGAGAGCGAGAAAAAAAAAGCAAGAATTAGAACCTGGACACTGACTAGTCAACCAGTAGGTAAATTCATTACGTGGGTATACATCAGCAGAAGTGTAAAAAGTATAAGCATGGGTGTCATTTTGGCAGGGGAAAAAAAAAATTAAAAAAAAAAAATTAAAAAAAATCAGGCTGATGATATCCAATGAAATGACTTCACAGTGGCATATAATCCACAAAATAGGAGCATGAGAGGTAACAAACATGTCTATAGTATTGGAGATAAAATGCATCTTGTAGGCCTGACTTCTCTATGAATCATAATCAAACACAGTGGGTCCTTGTGATAGATCAGATAGGACGTTATTTTGATAGAGATAACGTTAGCAAGCAAGCAAGCTAAGGGAGTCTAGATGTAAGGTATGCAAGTAAAAAGGGGTTTATTTAACAAGGTGCAGAGAAGGTAATGGCTGGAGCGGGGTGGGACAGAGACTGGACGATGAGAGGGAGTGCAGAGGGGCAGAGGGACGTGGCTGACTGTAGGTCTGGGTAGAGCGCGAGTGAGGAATGATTCAGCAGATGCGTAGTCCGACAGGCAGTGAGGCAGGCAGGCAGGCAGGCAGGCGACAAGACACACTGGAGACAAGAGAATACGGTTAGACGTAGAAAAACACAAAGAGGCAAACACTAGAAAGTAGTAACTTAGTAAGGCCGAGAACGCAGACTACCACAGTGGTTGATACAATGATCTGGTAATGAGTGCCTGAGAAACCGGGGTAGATATACTGCAGGCTGATGAAGTAGATGGGAGTCAGGTGTGCGTAATCAGACCAACAGCCAGGTGCACCAGAGGAACACAGCCACGTCACACTCACACAGACAGGGACATGGGGGGAAGGGAAACACACAAGGGAAAACAGACCACAACCATGACACAAGGTCTTATACATCCATGCCACATTAGCAAATAATCTAACGTTAGCTAACACTGCCCAGCTAAAATCACAACATATTTTACATGCTTTGCAGTAATGTTAGCTTACCTGGTCGTTTGTTGATGTTAGCGGACTCAATTTCTAAGCTAACTTTAGCTGCTGTGAGGAGCTTGTTCTTCTTTTGTCCAACCCAAGTCCTCTACATAGAAATCAGTCCACAGGCTGCTATAGGCAACCGAGAAAGACGGGAAAGGTCTAATTTTTTAAGTTGCGTTACAGTCCGTTCACACACAGGCAATATAAAGTGATTAATACATGTAAAATGTAAGTAATTTATCTGTGGGACTATAACCATCTTTATTGTGTTCACTTTCCCCCATAACATCAAGCGTAACTTACTACAATTTTATAATTAAATTTAATAGTGTTTCTATATTAGTGATAATAATTTCTCCTATATTTGGGTTCAGTTCTATTCAGTGCCTGAAATGGGCCGGTACTCACTGGTACTGAGTAGCCATGGATGTATAAAGAGAACTGGATACAGCGTCGGAGGCGGGGACCCGTTCATTCCTATGAAAGCTGCTCAGTGGCGCATGAAGCCAAAAATGTTCGACTTCCCGGGTATAAAATTACCCAGATCTTCCACATAGCTTCCGCATTCTTGGCCCATAGAGCAAGCGCACTAGCTTTTCCTTTAACCCCGCCTCCAAACCGCTAGGTCTCATGGGTCTCGGAGCAAGCGCACTAGCGCTTCCTTTAGCCCCGCCTCCCAGCTTGTGAGTAGCAGCACTTCTGATTTTTCTCCACGAGTACCCTTACTTCTTATTGCATACCGCCACCTCCTGGTGAGTGTAGGTGCGCACCATAAACACCAGCGTAATAACACTTGATTTTTTTTCCACAAAGACTTGCCCTACTTTGCCTCTGATTGGCTAGTGTTTGTTGCCTTCGTTTGTTTGGTTGTTTAGGTTTAGGTTTAAGTTTAAGCATGAGGAGTGAGATGGATAGGGTTAGAAAAAAATGTCAGGGTCAGAGCCAATCAGAGGCAGAGTAGAGGCAGAGTAGAGGCAGGTCTGAACCTGCGTAACTGTGTCCGTGTGTAAACACATAGCCAGCTTAATGCTAGGAAAACAGCGCTGAAATGTCCTTGTTAAAATGGATAAAAAACGTCAAAAGAAAAAAAACAGCGGACCAGGAAGAAACGTTAGCAACTGACGAGGATTCCTTTCTGAATGATGATGCTGCTGTAACTGGGCCATTACAGCAGAGGCTGTCGGTACTAGTTGCGACACCAACACCGAGCTTCCCCTGTCAGCTGCCAACTACCGCAGCGGCAATGACACTTCGCAAAATGGGCACAGTGCACCTGACTGCTGGACGAGGGACCAAGTTGACTATTTCTGCAAGGCAAATGATTGGCTCATTGTGAAAGATTGGAATGAAAGAAGCTTGGATGCCGGATTTGCAGAGAAGTAAAATCTTTGGGAGTACACAAGGACTGAAACTATTGACTGAATGGGGTGAGTGTGTGGTGACGCACTTCGGCCATAGTAAGTACAAACAACAACTAAGTCTCAGGAAAAAGATCAAAGAACACACGGACTCGCTCATAAAAAGGCTGCTGACATACTGAAATGTGCTTCACCAAAGCAAGTACAGGCTATGCATACATCAGATTACGAGAGCACGGCCAGAGTCTTTCAAACAGCATATAAAATTGGCAAGCATGGCCGGCCGCTGGCGGACTTGACGGTTGATCTGAATCTGCAACAGCTGAATGGACTAAATGTGGGCAGGGTCTTGCACTCCGGTAAAACGTGTGGAGTAATAATAGATCACATTGCAGATTTGATTAAGGAAAAAATGGCAAAAGACATCACAGAACATGACAGGAAACTGTGTGTTTTGATCGATGAATCTACCACTATTAGTGGCAAATCTGTGCTAGTTGTATGTCTACGTTCAGCATTAATGGATGCTAACCCTGAAACCTTTTTTGGGAGTTGATTGAGTTGAGTGGAACAACTGCAGATGCCATCACTAAGGCTTTGATGGAGTGCCTTGAAGGACATTTTACTGAGGAGTTTTTAGATCAGTGTCTAATTTCTTTTGCTTGTGATGGGGCATTATTAATGCTAGGGAAGAGAGCAGGCGTTGCTAGCCAGCTGTGCAGTAAATTCCCGGGCATTTTTGTGTGGTACTGATTGAACCAGCAGCTTGAACTAGCAGTAGGTGATGTCACCAAGGAAGTTTCTGGCCTCAACCATTTTCAGATCTTTTTTTTTTTATTGTAGCATATATGCAATATTATATTTGTGTACAATTTGTATCAATAGCTACAAAAACGTTTTTATTAACCAAATATACATTTATGTACAAACTGTGGACATGTCGTATGTAATGTATGTAATGAAATACATACAAAAATACATTTGAAGTGGGATATATTACCAAGATATGCATATAAATATAAATATATCCAAGACACATGCGATGATCATGTCATGCAACCTTTTTCGGTCCAATTCAGGCACTGGTTCTGTTCTTTTTTTACATTTGAAACCTTAAATGGTCAACTCATAAAAACTTATTTTACTTTTTCATGTCTTTGTGTGTGTGATACATTCTTTTTAGAGTAAGAGTGGACCAAGGAGTGGAAAATGTTGCCATAGCACAATGCATGTTCACTATTAGGGGCTGTGGAAGGGGAAGTTTCCTGTCAGGAAAGAGTGTGCACAATCAAAGGTATATATTTTTTAATAATATTCAATAGAGTTAATCATGTCAGATGTTCCCTTCCAAAGAGTCATGCTTTGGGAAACCTTAGTGTAATTTGACGTTTTCTTTTCACAGAATAGAGCATTTGTGGCGAGATGTTTGGGTGGCTGTTTCAAATGTGTACTACGAGACTCTTCACAGCCTTGAGGAGGAAGGTGTTCTAGATCCTTCTGATAGCATCCACCTGTTCTGTGCTCAGCATGTATTTCTTCCAAGTCTGCAGAGGGATCTCTCTGTCTTTAGGATGGGTTGGGATAATAACCCTCTAAAGACAGAGCAAAATCTGTCCCCACAACAACTGTGGACAATGGGACTCCTCCAGAATAGAGTGTTTGTAGCTTTACAACACTGTAAATAACTTGGAAGTACAACTGTATTTTTCACTGTATATTACACTAGTAATTAAAATTTGGGGTAAGAACATTTAATGTTCTTTTGTATTATTATTTTATGTCATTTATACAGATGTTGCAAAGTGGTTTCCAATAACCAGCATTAAATAAATAAGAGATAACAGATAATTTTATTCAAATTTAAATTGAATAGAACCTAATATCAAGACAATGCTTAAAACTATTAAAATGCAATATATGCACTTGATATAACTACATTAAACATGCTTTATGCATAAGGTTATACCTCTTAATAACCTCTTTTGATAGGTGAAGTGTTCAAAAGATGGACAAGGCTTATATTTCTTTTGCCACATTAAAAAAAACATAACTGATGCTATGTTGATATTGCATAGTCAGTTCTGTTCACATGTTGATCAACTTAAAATCTGCTTACCTTTATAGTTTTACTTTATGTCCCCTGATTTCTATAACAGATTTTCAATTTTGGAATCTGCTTTTTTTAAATGTAGGAAACCGAGGATGCAGATCTTGATTCCAACACTGCCAGTGAGCTAGATGTGACCAGTTCTGGAGTGATTCTTCCACCCGTTGAATGTCCCCTCTGTGAGCAGGATATGGCAGGCCTTAGGGCCACTATTGATGTTACAAGAACATCTGAGTCCTACGGCAGAAAAATTTATTTAGCTGTACTGAACTATGTACTAAATCATGTAAACTAGATGCAAACATGATATAGTGTTTAACCAGACAAATTTACAATGAATGTGTTTTAAATGTTTATTTGTTGTGACTGACAACAGTAAAGCCACATGGTAAAAAAGAATCTCAAATTGCTTCTCAGAGTTCTGGGTAGCAAAATGTTGGTGAGACAACATGACAATTAGCCAGCCATCTAGAAATAATGCATGGAAATGAATAAATCCTATGAAATCTTTTGCAAGATTTACTTCCAAACCTTAACATTTTTTAACATGTCTTTTATAAATGTTCAACAGTACTGCCATTAAACAATACAATGTTATGTTTACTTGACTAATTCCTCTTTTCAAATATGGCAAGGTCTTGGAACTCAGTATTACTAAGAAAAGTGTTTCTTTAATCAGAACATAGAGTAGTAAAACAGTAGCAGTTGGTGCTAAACATTTGTTAAGTAAACATTTAGGTTGTAGTTTAACCTTGAAAAACAGAGGCAGTTAATGGCAATGGTTTACACAATGTTAAATTCTTGGCCAAGATGAAAAGCCTCCGTTAGAACCTTTTTGAATTGGTCATAGGACCTCATATGTCTTACAGGTAGCACAATAGTCTTGGCACATGCTGACACAACAGGGTAACAGACGTTGTGACCCCCAAAGTCTGCACTGCAGTCATGATTAAACTTGATCATCACAGCAAAATCCTTCTTCTCTGAGGGAAGAAGTGGGATATGACCTTGGCCTGTGATCCACTGCAGAAACCTGGCAGGTGTGATGGAATGTGGGCCATCTTCGTCATCTACATGCCCCTGATCTTCAGCTATAAAGCAAATAGATTAAAAAAAAAAAAACAAGTGTTATGTGACAGTTTAAAATGTAATTTTCCTTTACTGTAATACAATTCTTTCATTTAAAGAATTGAATTAGACAGGTACTGTCAGCCACAAAAGAACAGTTGATCCAAAAAATGTAATCAAATGTGTGTGATTTCATGAGGTTTGGAGATGATTTACTATCTCAGCCAAGCACAATGGTTATAAATGACATTGTGTTATTTTATTCTTAGCAATACGTCTTTCTACATACAATGGAGATATACAGTACATTGGCCTCTGTAAACATTTTCATTAAGAACTACAGGTTTAGGAAAAAATTACTCATTTTTATGTATCATCTATATGTATGCTTATTGTGATTAAGGCCTTGTTTAGCCAAAAAAAACAAAACAAAACAAAAAAAAAACAGACAGGACTGGCCTCTGATTTTAAAACACAGTACCATGGCACATAATAACTATTAACATTATCAAGATTTTCCGGGAAGAATAAAACATTAACCTGTTTAATACCAGTATAACTACAGGTGGCAGCTGGCTATTTTTTAAAGTCATAAACTTCAGTCTTTTGTCACAAAAACACTCAAATTTGACAGCTTTTCAATTTTTGATTTGCAGGAAATCAAAAACATACCTTCAGCTTCATAAAGGAAGTCCTGAATAAAGTTAATCATCTCCAGCTTAACGTGATTCCTGGTAGTCTCTTTGTCACTCAGTTGAGGAAGAATGGATTCCATGACAAACTCTGCATTGACCTATGATTAGAAAAAATCAAGATGTAAATTATATCAACCTTTAAATATGACATTTCACAGCAAGTAAGTATTTCCTGTTCATAATAATAAATGGTCACTCTTGTTTTGCTCATTTTTACATCTTCCCCAGGAACAAACAGGGGCTGGCAGGTATCTGGGTATTGCCTGATAGGTATTGACAGCTGCAGGCCTTCCCTTAGTTGTTCCAACATAGGCTGCAACCTCAGTACTGCATGGAGTATGATGGCACTGCAACAATAAAAAGGAATTTCCTACAAACCCTTACTTATGTATTATATTTTCCTATACAAACAGATATACATGTCCTAGCATACCTAACAATGGACTCCTTGTTTTGAACAGAGATACCTCCAGTATATCCGCAATTTAAGATCAGATAGGCCTTCAATGGAAAGCTCGACGACTCAACCTGAAAATTTAAAAAAACAACAAAATTCCATGAAGAACATTTGGCCCACATTCCATGTAAAAACACGACATATAATTTGACAAGGAATGCTTTTTTTCATTAACCCAGCATTTCCATCATATAGAGGTCATACCTGGTCAATTAACCCTCACAACTGGACATCTGCCACTGCATCACTCTTGAGAACCGTCGGGTTTATCTGCCCACTACAGAGGTAACTGTAAGTCCATGGGCTGAAAAAGGCAGGGGCCGGGCCACCTTGTGCCAAACAGCCAAAATCTCTCCAACAGTCCTATTTGACAAATTGAGCATGGATGTATAACTTATGTTAGAAAACGGAAAAGGAACAGTTTGTCTTTACTTGCATAAAAATAAAGACACCTGTAGAGGCCACTGTCAAAGTCAGTAAGAGAGTATCGTGGGCTCTTCTGATGTTGTGGTCCCTCAAAGAAACGACCCTCAATTCCTGCCACCATTTCTATACACAGAAGTACAAACAGCATTTACTGTGGTGCTCAAGGGCCTTCTGTGTCAAGTAGTATTTTATTATTGCTTTGTTGTGGCCTAATCTGTGACAGCACAAAAATGAACTACTAGCCAATTATTTTAGACTGGAATAGTTTAATTGGAAGTTCAGCCAAAATATAAATGTAAATATTGTATGACCATATTTATATGTAGCCATCCAGATAGTTTTAGTAGGGATTGTCTAATTTTGGTTGTTGAGAAGACTGACACTACTCTAAATTAATGAAGTTATATTCAATTTTCATATATACATTATAGAAAAACTAACACACAACAGCATAACACACAACTCAAGGACAGAGGTCCTTCAATAAGTAGAATATATTACAGATAAACGTGTAAAATTTCTTCATGAATTTTGTAAGTATGAATTAAGTAAGACAGACATCATTCATAAGCTGAAATCTAAAACTGTTTCAATGGACTCTGATTTTCCACTTGCTTTGTAAGAGTCTACATAACAACGCAAATATGTCCCTTTTTGTTTTACCTGTGAGAAATTCTTTTTGAAGAGCACCTGTGTCCACTCCTGCCTCCCCAAAGAAGGTCACTTTCAGACTGGCAGTGGGTAATTTTTTTTTGACGTTGCCACTGCAGAAGGCCTCTCTCCAGAATGTCTGTTCTTGAGATTTGGATGTTGAACTGTTTCTCTACGTCTACTCTTCCACAAATGGTGTTCAATACATCAACATTGCCAAACAAAACTCATAATTAACAGATTTAAACTACTAATGTTGAATACAAAAGCTCTGTAGAATGAAGATCCTTGTAGGATGAAGATGTTTATGTATTTATAACAGTATTTACTTTTTGATCTGCTCTTCTCCATTGTCCTGTCTCATGGCAGTTGTCTCAACCATCATAAGATCTTCCTTTCCTCTACAAAAGTACAAGGGAGACATGTATTGGTACTAATAGAAAAAAGCAAATAATGTAAGTAACATATACATTTAAAATGAACATAAATGTCTACCATCTCAAATACCTTTCTCCACACATACTAGCATGAATCTCTAGGAACTGTGGTGTGAATTTCAAGAAACAAAAGAACACAATACAATAACATTAACTACCATACCTATTCAGCAGACGTCTCTGTGTCACACTGCACGGGGGGGATGTCACAGAAACTATCTGGACCTCACTTTCACATGTCTAATATATTACAAATGACCCGCAAATATTCTGTGTTATAACTCACTGAACAACAATCAAAATTTAAAATAAATTGCACTTGCACAATGCAACACCACATACATTTCATAGGCACATTTACCTCAATATCTGCTTCTGACTGAGACTCCATGCACTCCTGAACATGATGGGCCAAAATCTGCAAAGGGAAACTCACTTTGCACGTTTGGCATTGTGCTTTTGGCATACTTCTGAATTCAATGGCATCTGGAGGTAACGGAGTTACATCAAACTCATGTTGCAAAGGCACAATATAAAGGGTGTTTTTCCCTGCCCCTGCAACACTGCGAATTAGGGTCCCGGTGTATCCATCAGAATCAGGAGGAATCATAATCAATTTCCTTTTACCCTGACCACCTGTAATTGCAAAATTGTTGGGATCATTTCGGTTGTGTTTGTTTGGGCGAGTTATTTGAATGGCAATGTATTACAATGGATGTTATATTACTAGTTTTCTCCACCTGTAGCCTTGTAGAGTAGCCATCCTCCTGTCAGCCTCTGCATCTTAGGATACTCACTTTGTAGTAGTCTAAAGAACTAAGAGAACAATAACATAGACTAGGTCATGTAATGTATGTGCTTGAAGAAAAGCCTAACACTAGGATAAAGTGGCATGTTTCAAATATAAACACCTAGGTACAATTTGTACCTCTTCATGGCTCATATCCCAGGACATGGTGAGATGTCTTCTTCCAGGTCCTGCCTGGGCAAGTTCAATCTCTTCAGATGAGGTTAGAGTTGTCTCTGAATTCATGTTAAATAGATATGCATAGAAACTAAAAGGCCTCCAGGTTTTAGTACATGCTGTACCATAGGTGTTTTGATTTTGTATTTCGCTTTCCGAGGTAAGATTTTCTCGTGAAAAACCCAGGAAAGGATCTGCATGATTAAAAAAAACATATTTGTGACATGATTGTAAATGTACATATCCTGCTTTCTTCCTTGCTCTTGCTGACACAGAGAGGTTCTGTGTGAGCACAGTCTCTGTGCAGCTGCAGCCACAGTCGAATTATAGTCGACATTCTGGCAAACACAGATGTTAACAACAACAATACATGTTAAAGGCAAAAACTTGAGCTGGACACTGTAAGGAGTGTAAAATTCACGAACACTAGCTAATAGCATAAAGCTAGTTAAGCTAGCCCGCTTCATTTCCAACTTTGGCAAATTCCCCACTAAAGATGTCTTTTCCCTTTATGTATGTCCCTATGTTACAAAAATTACCAATCATTATAATATTTAGGATAATTTCCTAGAGTATCTATTCAAAAAACACAGCTAACATTTCTTACTTGTGTGCTTGTGCCGGCAGGTTGTCCTGGCGGAGCGGACGCCATCAGTAGCGGACCGTAGCGGATACTATGCTGCGTACTGCACAGTACTATGTGGAAGTGGGAAATGTCAAACCTTAAAGTGTGGCTGTCGAACTGCACGATCTAGCGCACGATCCAACCTTCTGCCCTGAAGGCATATTAGGGCTAGTTAAAAACAATGCAAATATTAGAGTAAAGGACCACGGTTAATGCATGAACATGATTAATTTAGAATGTAAGAGAGCAAACCCATAGACAATGTAGTTACTGAATGTTTCAGAAAAAAAGAAAAAAACATATAAACAGCTGGTAAATAGCTCTTTTTTGTATTTAGGGAATAGGTAACGGTGTTGTTGAATGAGTTGTGTGCGTCTTTACGCACGGTGGGTATACTTGGATTAAGACGTGCGCACGAATTAACCAAAACATGGTAAAGAATTAATCAAAACGTGGTAACAAATTAATCAAAATGTGGTAACGAATTGTATCTCGTGTGCACGCAATAGCATTTCGAGCCCTCGATGTAGTAAAACGTAGCCTCGAAATATTTTTTTTTCCTCTCTATGCCCACTCCGGGGCTCCGTAAAATATATATGAAAGTGAAAAATGAAAATAAATTATTTATTCAAAATAATTCCAGAATTGAATCAAAATTATATTTAAACTGAAAAAACGTTTCCTACACTTATTTTTATTTTGAACACGTATTTTTCAAAGTTCAAGATCAAAACTTAACTTTCAGTTTCAGATTTTAGGTTTTCAATTACAATTTTTTTTTCAAATGAATAAAACTATTGGCCCAGATTTAGCCCCATACAAAATCACCTGTAATTCTTGGCTCCTCTCTAATCAATGTGGCTAGTGGTTCGAGGAAAATTGTGAACGGAAGTGGACTGAGACTGCATCCTTGTAATCTGGATATATTAAAGAATGGAGACATTACCCCATTAAGACTGCAGCCCTGGGGCATGAATATAGTACTTTTATTCATTTACAAAAAACATCACCAAACCCAAGTTTTGACAGCACAGCAAATAAGAAAACCCATTCTACCATATCAAAAGCTTTTTGGTTGTCGAGTGATATGGCTGACACAGGGCATGGGTTTGTTCTGTTCATCCACATGAGATGTAATAATCTCCTCATGTTATCAGTTGATGACCTATTTTTTATAAACCCCACCTGATCTTTGTGAATAATTTGTGGTAAAGCCTTATTTAGCCTCAGTGCTAATACCTTGGACAGAATTTTACAGTCAACATTTATTAGGCTTATAAGTCTATAGTTAGCTGGGTCTGGTAAATATTTGTCTTTTTTTGGTATGAGTGATATTATAGCTTCACTGAAACTTTCTGGTAGTGAACCACATTGCAATGCTTCTTGAAAAACGTCTGTCAATATTGTATATCTGTATATTTCTGATAATATTTTGCTGGGAAACCATCTACGCCAGGTGACCTCCCAGTTTTCATACACATAATAGCAGCTCTTACTTAAGCTTCTGTTATGGGAACAACCAAATTATGTTTTTCCTCTTGGGAAAGTGTTCAGTTCTTCAGGGCTAATTGTACACGTAGACAGTGTTGCCAACTTGGCGACTTTCTCGCTAAATCTGGCGACTTTCCAAATCCTCTTTTTTTGTCAAAAGCGACTAGCGACAAATCTAGTGACTTTTTCTGGTGTTATTGGAGACTTTTCTGGTGTTTTGGAGACTCTGATGTGAATGCACGTATCGTTCTGCAGTTACTGTCCTCAACGAGCAGCGGGTGCTGCCGTGAGCCCCTCCCCCGTCCCAAAGCACTCACAGGCGGTCAATCTCACAGTAGCCTCGCACAGCAGTCCCAGCTGCAGTCAGAGCAGAGAGGAGACCCACACCACTCCACGTCCAGACTGCAAATGAATCGTGTGTGTGCAAAGCCGCCGCTGAGCCCGCCCTGGCTTACGGTTAATGATATGTAAATGTAAATGTTTCTTCACTGTCACACTAAAATAAATCATTGCATTTGACTCACACAGCCTCAGTCACTTACTCACCTCGTCCACTGTGTGTGTGCCTCTCTGTGACATAAGCTAAACATCTAGCTAGCTAGCTCATCATGTCTCAGTCTAAACTGTACGCTCAAAAATACAGAAAGGAGTGGGAATCAAACCCTGAATTCAAAGGCTGGTTGAAGCCGTTTATTGGAGATGATACACGGGCATACTGCCTGTATTGTAAGGCTGATTTCTATGCCAAACTTTGTGATATAAAAAAACACATGACAACTCAAAAACATACTCAAAAGGCAAAGCCTTATAACAGTTCCACCCAAAGCAAGCTGCCATTAATGAGTAAAAAAATTGACTGCAAAAAAGGCTGAAGCCACCATGGCATTAGCTATTGCTGAACACTGTTCCATGCTGGCATGTGATCACATTGGGGAAGCATGTAAAGCTGCTTTCTCAGACTCCACTGCTGCTACTCACTTCAAAATGCACAGGACAAAGTGCACGGAAATGATTAATGGTGTTCTAGCACCATACTTTCTAAAAAAGTTTCAGCCTCCTCCTCGATGAGTCCACAGATGTGTTTCTAAGTACCTGGGGGTTGTGATAAGGTACTTTAGTGACACCAAACACACAATTGTCTCAACATTTCTGGGTCTTGTTGAGTTGGAGGGAGGAGATGCCAGATCTATAGCCCGAGCTGTTGTGGCTTTCCTGGAGAAGTGTTGTCTTAAAAAAGAGAAACTCCTGGGGATAGGGACTGACAATGCCTCCGTTATGACAGGATTAACAATGGGGTCCATAAAGTGCTGAAGGAGGAGTATGGCCTCAAAGATCTGGTTCTTATTCGCTGTGTGTGTCACTCTCTGCAGCTTGCTGTAAGTCATGCTTCCAATGACACCATCCCTTGTAGTGTGGAGTACTTGGTACGGGAGACTTATAACTGGTTTTCATTGTCTCCAAAGCGCAGGGAGGCCTACAAATCCATATATGAGACCATCAACTGTGGGGAGAAACCCTTACAAATAACCAAGGTGTGTGCCACACGTCAGCCCTCCACTGAACCAGCAGTTTCACGCATTTTGGACCAGTGGGAGGCGCTTAAACTGCATGTCGCATTCACCAAGTCCAGTGAACACTGCTACATGGTTGAGGTTTTATACTCCATGTACAGTGATCCTCAAAACATCTTGTATCTGACTTTTTTGAAGTCAGTGCTGGGTGAGGTACAGTTGGCCATCAAGGCTTTTGAGGCAGAGCAGGTAGATCCTCTTAAACTTCTTGACAGCTTGGTTAGCCTGATAAAGTCTTTGAGTAGAAGGGTGCTGAATCCACTGGCAAATATTGATGTACTCAAAGAGCCAATTGATGGATACATCAGTCCCAAACCGTACCTTGGTTACCTTTTTGAGTCAAAGGCAGCTGAGCTCCACCTTGAGGCCTGAGGAGAAGAACAATGTCTGAAAGCGGTGTGTAGCCTTCACCATCTCCCTCACTAATGAGTTGAGGGTGAGACTGCCGGACAACATCGAAGCATTGCAGTACATGTCAGTTTTCAATGTAGAGGAAACTCTAAAGCACAATAAGAGCCTGGGAGAAATAGAAAAAAGCCAAGCTCCTTGGCTACTCTCCTGCAGAGATAGACAAGATTGTCCAGCAATGGCATGCCATCCATCTTAGTAAGTGGAATGAAACAAAAAACACAGTGGGCTTCTGGAGTGAGATTTGGAAGTTCAGGGATGCAGCTGATATCAACCTGTTTCAGGAACTTGCCATGGCTGCTGTCTGTGTGTTGTCCCTGCCACACTCGAATGCTGAAGTTGAGAGATTATTCAGCCAGGTGAGTGTGGTAAAAAGCAAACTTAGAAATCGAATGTCCTTGCAGACCCTTAACTCCATCCTCTATGTCCAATATGGTCTGAAGTTGTCTGGTGAGGCTTGCTATGAGCACAAGCTGCCTGATAATGTTTTGCAGCTTTTTGGCACATCAGCTGCTTACTCATTTAAGTCAGCTCCCTCAGTTGCTGAACCTGCCATAGAAAGCCTTGACCAAAATGAAGATGACCTACTCTGTCTGTGAGCCAGCACAGGGTGTGTGGAGGGGGGTCTGAAAAAAACGAACAATGAACCTGAATTAGGGCCAGACTAGTTACCACCATTCATTGCCATTGACAGTTTTTTCTATTGTCTCTTTTTGGTCCATTTAGATTGTTAATGTTGTCAAGTTAAAACTGTCTATACAAAAAATTGTTAAAAATGTTATATTTATGGCAAAAAATGTTCATGTTTTACTGTGACTTGTAGGCTCCTAAGTGGAGTTAGAAACTAAACCAAACTTAAGAAAAAAAAAAAAAAAAACTTAAATAAACCCTAAAGAACTCTGCCAAAGTGTCTCTTTTGGGTCACTTTGCCGGTCCCAAGCCCGGATAAAGGAGGAGGGTTGGACGTAGAGCTAGCAATTCCACCCCACATAAGTCTTTTGATTAAATTTGATATTCTAACATTTACCAATACAGGACAAAATTGATTTATGTAATGTGGGTCTAGACAAAGCATTTAAGTCATGAAGTTATTTTGAGAAGTGATGGCCTATTTCAATGGCAAAATTTAAAAAAACAAACCAAGAATCAACAGAAGAAAGTTCATTTGTAGTTCTAAACATATTTAGGGTGTTTTTTACTCACCTTTTGTCTCTCCCACGACGTTATTCCTCTCTCCTACAGCGTCCATTACAATTACATGCAAATTGTCAATTATGCAAATTAGGCGATGGCGTCATTTAGCGACTTCTAGCGACTTTTAGGACAGCCAATAGCTACTTTCCTTACTGAGGAGTTGGCAACACTGCACGTAGATGTATACTTCTTGATAGTCTTGATAGAAATGTCTGAAAACGTTATTAATCTCTGTAGATGATGTAGTTAGTTTATCATCATAATTGCTGTGATAACATTATTTGCATCCTGATGTTTGAGCTGTCTTGCCAATAATCTTCCAGTCTTTTCACCGTTTTCATAAAAATTGGTTTTGAGTCTAAATAATGCCTTTTTTGCCTTTTTAGTATACATTTCATGTAATATGAATTTTAGATTACAGATCTTCCTAAATTTATCCTCCTTGTATTGTTTCACCAATTGTTTCTCCAACGTAATGTTTTCCTTTTCCAATTGCTGTACTTTGTCTTTGTTTTCTCTTTTTTTCCCCCATGAACTGTAAGGTATACATTTTCCCCTAATAAATGTTTTAAGTGTGTCCCAAACGGTAGCTAGCCTTTCTGTTGTCCCAATATTTAAGTCTAAGAATGATTTAGTGTCGTACCTAAATCTTGAAACAAATTGTTCGTCTTGTATGATACTGGTGTTCAATCTCCATCTTCCCCTAGTGCGTTCATCAGCATGTATATGTGTAATTCCATCAGTGCGTGATCTGTTATTGCTATAACCCCTATAGTACAATCTATGACTGAGTCAACAATTGAACCAGAAATAAGAAAATAATCTATTCGTGAGTATGTTATGTGGGAGTAAGAGTAAAATGTGTATTCCCTTTCCCTAGGGTTTGTTAGTCTCCAAATATCCACTAAACCTATTTCCTCTTTTAGAGTATTTATTGCTATTCTGTCTCTGGGTTTCAGACCTGTCTTAATTTTACTCCGGTCTAGGTGGTCATCAAAGTGTCTGATTGAAATCTCACCCCAGAATAATCTGACCGTCCATATTTCCCAACATTTTGTTGACCTCATGAAAAAAAGTTGGTTCCTCTTTGGAGCATAAATATTACAAAGCAAAGCTTTGACTCCATTAATAAGTGCCTCTACACATATGATGCGCCCAACACTATCTTTAAATTGTTGTAACAATACAAAATTTAGTTTCTTATTAACAAAAATAACTTTACAGCTCTTACTAGATATTGAATTATGAAATACATTCCCAACCCAGTCACTTTTCAGTTTTATAGCTTCCTCTTCATTTTTGAAATGTGTTTCTTGTATATATGCAACGTCTGTGTTTTTAGATTTAAGATAACTGGGGAATTTTTTGTCATTTGACTGGGGTTCTGCAGCCATTTATGTTACATGACACTATGTTAATATATCCATTACCCATCATTGTATTGCACCATTTATTAACTTAATATAACACATCAATGTCATGTTCCTGTCATTATAAAACTTAGAACAAGAAATAATCCGATGCTTCTGAAAAAAACACTTCTCAACAAAAATTAAAAAACAAAACCTCAAAAAACACTGCTTTTAAAACGAACATGGCAGTGTAATGCGCCTCTCTGGCTTAAGTTTGTTAATTCCGGTCCGTGTGAGTCCTATGAACAGCCACCTCCACTCGCTCTGTCAGCTGTCCAGTTTTGACAGCACCTCAGAATCCCTGTCCCCGCCGTACCTTTCAAAATAAAGCTCTGCTCTTCTCGATATGAATATCAGTCGTTCAGTCCATCATTCTCCGTCGATTGGATATTCTTCCGAACAAAATCTCCAGCCTTCTTCGGGTCAGTAAAGCTCCATCTCTTCCCCTTCCATGTAAACCTGAGGTTGGCTGGGTGTGCCAGCGTGTGTTTCACCTGGTGCTCCCACAGGGTTTTCATTATCGGTGAGAACCGTCTTTGCTGGTCTGAGCGCTCCTTGGTCATGTCTTCATAGATAGAGTACAGTCCTCCCATCGTATTCCCCTCTGTTTCTTTGCAGCTGCCCTAACTTTCTGTCAGGCTGTGTAACATAGAAATTTCACCAGTATCATACGTAGTCCGTGTCATCTGGACGTGGTCCCAAACTTCTGTGGCTCCTTTCGATCTTGTATTCGTCCCCCATTAGCTCTAGACCATCGGAAAGTATTTTCTTGATGGAGTCATTCATTGCACTCCCTGCTTCCTTTCCTTCTTTTAATCCAACCAGCCTGTCGTTGTTTCGTCTATTTTGGTTTTCCTAATCTTCAACTTGACAAAGTTGCTCCACTCACTTTGCTAGTCCCTTGTTTTTATTAGCCATATTAGCGGTGCTGTCATCCACGTTAGCGATGCAGCTCTTGTGGGAAATAATAATAATCACTGTAGTCGAATCACTGGTAGTGAAGCTGTATTAATGTAAGAAGGGTCAGGTCAGGGAGGACACAGCTTTATTCTCACAAACAATATGTAATAAGCACAAAACCACAGAATAATTAAAATCAGAAAAGGGCAAGTTGACATGGTACAAGTGGACATGGCTGGATGCACAACAACAGTATGGTGCAGGTGGTTATGGCTGGTTACACAAAAACAGTAAAAGTACCTAGAGCACCATGATTTTTTAGACACGATTGTTTATTGATCCAGTGATGTCAGGCCTTCGGGACTTGGAAATCACCTAGCATTTGACACGATTATCTACTGATCGAAGGGGAATTAGCTAAAAAGAAAAACTAGGAATAGCCTGTCAGTCAACTCAAGGTCAAAGGGTGGTGCCATGTTCTAAGGCCCACAGAAGGAGGGGTAACAGAAGGGTATAAAAGGGAAGACCTGTACACTGTATGATCAGTTGTTCCATGGAAGAACTTGTGTTTTCTGTCCTGATTGATTCAACAGTAAACTCTGCTCATCTCGACTCAGTTGTTTTATTTGCTAGTATTGCTTGTTTTTTAACATGTGGAGAAGATCTGAAGAACATCTGGCCCATCTTCGAGATTTTTCTACCACACTCTCCACCTCTTCGTGGAGTTGTGTTTGTAATGCACTCACTGTGTTCTTCAGCTCCATTGTGTCAGACTTAATTAATTGTTTGCCACTCCATTGAAAGTAAAGCTAATCTTAGCAATTTCTGCAAAAAGGTCCTCAATATTGGGCTTCTGGCTTGCTTCTGAGCATGGCAGTAGTTTTCAAACGAGTCTGCACACTTCGCTTCATCTGATTCATTGTCGAGACTGAGCCTGTATTATTCTGCGTAACTTTTAACTGGGTAGAAATACCAATTATTTGTGTCAACCAGTGACCATTTACGGAGAGTTATTATAGCAAAGTTGTAAAAAATTGTTGGCGGGGGTCTGGAGCATATCTAAAGCGCCACCATTCCCTAGATCTTCCCCACGTGACTCCCCCAAGGGCAAACTGATTCTTAAATTACGGACACACATCCAAACTCTACTACCAAACTCTACTGTCAACCATGTAATAATGGTTAGGTTCTAAATTATCGTTCCTGAAAATGTGAAATTCCGTTTTCATTTGTAAAACAAGGTAATCATTCTCTGAGTGAAATGATGCCATTAATGCCTCTCTTTTGTCTTTTTTCTCTAGCACTGCATCAGTGAGCACACGTGGCTTCAAAGAAATCACCCAGAGGATCTGTTAATGACATTCACTTATTTCAGTCTGCATTAAACTGTTACATTTTGGTACCAGTAAATGTAATTGATCTAACCAGGGCATGTATATTTTCTGTATATTATTATTCTGTAAATAAAAAGGCTAATTGCATTGCAGTGAAGAATCACTTCACGGTCTAACCACATTCTCTCATTATAACGAAGTGTATGGCAACAAATGAAGTGTGGAAATAGTGGAAACGTACTGTATCACACAATGTGAAATACAATAACACCAGTAGCGATGCAGATTTGTAGGATGCTACAGTATCTGAACTTCAGTGTCTGTGATGTTTGTTTGTATGTAAATGAGCCTCCACACAAGAAGATGGATGTATCATTGTTCATTGCCTGAAAATGTGTGTGCATGTTTGATAAATACCAATTTTCTTGTTCTTACGGACAGTTCCTACGCACAAATTTAGAACTTGTTCTATGCGTGCTTTGATAAATGAGACTCCAGACATGGGCGTTGTTTCAGCTAAAGACAAGGTATGGCAATGTGGCATAAAGTCAAGGACCTACTATCCTATTGAAAACTGTTTTAACAGACATAATATAGCTCTCTCTCACATTACCAGTGCCTAATGTTTGCATGTAATGCACGACTTAGAGAGAGCAGTGAAAACGCCTTTCATCGTATCTATTTTGGCGCATATTTCAGCACCATGGACTAGAGGGTGGATCCCCGACAAACATTTTGAAATGATGTTCGGGTTCGGTCACGTCATACTTGACATGGTGCTTCCTGTTCAGTGCTGGGGTTTGTTATTTACGGGACAACACATGAATGCAACACACAGGTGGTAAATATTCATGTAGCCTGGCTAAGCATGGAGGCTATCAAACAAAATGTGTCATTGGGGAAGTTTAAAAACTACTGAAAACCATGCAGGGAAATCTTCACCAGACAGTTGTGCAGGAATGTGGCTGTGATGGTGGTAAAATAAACAGAACTGAAGACATCCGCATGGTTCTTACCAATCACCTGCAGCGGGTTACTACTCATAAATTAATCCAGCATAGAAACAGCAGGGAAGCTACCACAGACGGTTGGAGGCATTTGGATTTGCTTCATCTTACGTTAACTGTGCCAGGCTTGGGTCGGGTTCGGACATAACAAAACAGAATGCCTGTCGGGTTTGGGTCGGGCTCGGTTACTACTCCCTCTACCTCGAGAAATATGCATTTATAAACACCCCGCCCTCCCCCACAACATCAAATATTCATGGAAAAGAAATAGAGAAAAAAAAATGTATATGTAAAGGAAGATAAAAAATGATTATATACACACATATATATACATATATATTATATATACACAAGGTATTTCTCTTTTATAGGTGCTATTGTTTATTTATTTATTTATCAATTTCACTCATTAATTTCAGCCCGATCACTTTCCAGGAATTGCATAAAGGTGTCCCATATTTCCCTAAATTTATTTGATTTCCCTCTGACCACATAGGTTAATTTCTCCAAAGCAAGGCAGGATGCCATTTCCTGTAACCACATTGCAGGTGTAGGGTCGTCCATACTTTTTCACCTCAACACTATCACTCTCCTAGCCTGAAGCAGGCACATATTCATCAAGGGCACCGCCTTGCGGCCTGGTGCGAAGTGATCAGGATAGATACCCGATATGCAGAGCTTCGCCTCAAGAGGAATCTCTATAGCAACCATAGTGAGACCAGGCTGACTATGTTTTTCCAGAACAACTGGATTTTTTGGCATTCCCACATACAGTGCAGCAAAGTACCAACATTATCATTGCATTTGATACAGTTGTCAGGAATGTTAGGATTATAGTGATGAAGTTTTACAGGTGTCACATAGGTTCTAAATAGCCATTTAGATTATCAGTTTAAGTGCTGTGTTGACAGTCTGTGTTTCCAGTCTCTCCAAGCAACTCAGCAGAGTCTTGAGTGTGAATTGTCCTTTGATTTGGACCGCAGCATAACATAAATTACTGACAATTTGCCTTGAACATCCATACATTTTAGAGTGGTCCTCTCTATAGCTGACAAGGATGGTTCCTCTAAGGAGTGGGTCTGTGATGTTATGAAGCTCCTTAACTGTAGGTATTTAAAGAAGTGGTTTCTGGGGATGGCGTATCTACGAACCAGCTGATCGAAGGTCATTAGTTTTCCCTCTATATGTATAAGTCAGCTACCTTACTCAAGCCTTTGCCAGCCCATTGTTTGAATCCACCATCAGCTCTACCAGGGGCAAAGTTGTCATTACCCCAAATCTGGGAAAACTGGGATAGTTTGGGTGCATCCCCTGTATAGGCATGTGCTTCGTGCCAAACAGACAGGGTATTTTTAACAAACAGGATTTTTGTCTGTGTCTTGAGTTTTTTAACATGAACAGAGTAAAGATATGACTGGAGAGGTAGACCCAATGTAGTGCGTTCATGCTGAAGGGTCAGAACGGAAAAAGTAAAACATGGCTGTGCGCAGCTGTGCTGCCCAGTAATACAATTATAGGTTAGGTACTTGAAGCCCACCTCTATCATAAGGCAGGTACAGTAGGGAGAGACATAGTCTTGGGCCCCTGTTGTTCCATATGAAATTTAAGAATAACTTTATAAGTTTGCAAAAAAACTGTGGAAGTGGGAGAGGAATAGATTGAAATAGATAGAGGAATTTGGGCAGAATTGACATTTTAAGAATATTAATGCTGCCTAACATGGAAATGGGCATTGGTATCCATCTATTCAGAGATTCAGTTATGGACTGTACTATTGGGTCGTAATTGTGGGAGACAATATTCTGAATTTCCAGGACAATCTTGACTCCTAAGTATATAAAGCCCTCCTGAGTAGCTGAAAAGGGGGTGAGTATCTCTGGGTTTTTATTCAAAAATAGTATGGCGGATTTGGAATTATTAACCTTGTATCTGGAGAATTCCCCAAAAGGTTTTATTAGACTAACAAGTGTTGGGATAGATGTTGTCAAATTGGACAGATAAATAATAATATCATCAGCAAATAATATGCTCAGATTCTTCTATTTTCACACCCAAGATTCTTGGATGCTGCCAGATAGCCAAAGCCAGTGGTTCAATAGCAAACAAAAATAAGAGAGGGGACAGGGGGCAGCCTTGTCGCGTGCCTCTGTGTAGACTAAAAGGTTAGGATATCAGGTTATTTGTTAATATCTCAGCTGTTGGATCCGAATACAGGAGCTTCAACCATTTGAGATATTTTTCACCCATCCCAAATGTTGCCTCCATCAGGTATTTCCATTCAATCCTGTCGAAGGCCTTTTCGGCATCCAACAACAGGATTGCGTTATCTTTAGCATCACGTCTTTCATATAGTATTTTCAATACTCTGCGTATGTTATGAAACGCCCTAGAACAAAACCGTTCTGATCATTAGAAATCAGGGAAGGTACAATTGTCTCTAGCCTCTTTGCTAAGGCCTTACAAAGTATTTTTGTGTCACAGCACATTAAGGATAGGAGATGATAGGACCCTCTTTCTGTAGGTGGCTTGCCAGGCTTTGGGACCAAGGTGACAGGGGGCAGGACTCCTGACTCATACGCCTCTTCAAACATCTCTAGTAGGGGGGGGAGCAATTTATCTGGAAACTATTTATAAACTTCTATAGGAATCCCATTCGTTCCTGGGGTGTTTCCACTACTCATGCTCCGCACAGCTTCCAGCATCACCTCAACAGTTAAATGTTTATCCAGTTCAGTTCATCCTTATCTTGGTCCGTCATAGTTGGGATGTGTAACTGGTCTAGGAATTCAGTCTGTGACTGTGTATTATCTGGATATTCTGATCGATAAAGTGACTCATAGAATGTTCTAAAAGAGGAGTTTATTTCAACTGGATCTACTGTATTGTTTCCATTTTCTAATTTGATTGAATTTACAGCTCTGATTGCATTTTTTAAATTTTCCATGCAAAAAGCTTGCCAGCTTTGTCACCTTAGTCATAATAAGATTGTTTCACCCAAAGGAGATTTGCGGCAATTTACTCTTTATATTTAGATCTCAACAAAAGGAGCTCTTTATGTTTCTCTGGGCTATCATTTTGGTATAGGTCTAGCTCCAGAGCTTTGAACCTCGACATTGATTAGCTCTTTATAGTGAGTCTAGTGAGTATAGTGAGAATTCCTAAAAAATGTGTGACTGTCCTCATTAGGTCCATAAACATTGACCAGAGTAATTTGGGCTGCTAATATTGTTCCTTGCAAAATAATGTATGTGCCTGCCGGGTCAATTACTTCATGGATAAGCCTGAATGGTATTGATTTGTGAATCAAACCTCAATACATTTCTAAATCAATCTCTCTCTCAGTTCACCAGAAGTCCAACTGAAATTAAATGTCATGTTTTTTTGTCTGCTACAGCATGAATATCTGCATGTTCTGTGTTCTCCAAAACCAAAAGAGAAAAATATATAGTTTTTTTTGTTTCATGATAGCACTCCCTAGTTTTGCACTAATTCAATAGAATACCGTTCCAGGATCCATCTACATAGATGGAGGCCTTAGTTTGATACAGCCAATCAAATCTTGAATAAAGCAGTAAGTTCAGCGTAGTATCATAGGCAGAGGCAGAGTGCTACATGACACCAAAGACTTTGTACAACCCACATTAGCTTTCCTGCTCCTTCTTATCTGACTTACAAACATGAACACACGTGTTGTCCTGCACATTAACTTGTTGAACAAGTGACCAAATAAATATTCACCGGGGAAAAGTGCACTGCTAACGTCAGTTTGCAGGCTAGGTAGTTAATTAGCTGCTCAGCTGCAGAACATCAAGCAGCATGTAAACGTACCTACAAATATCACTTCAATCCGTTCAAATGCTGCTGTGGTTCTTACTCTTCAATACCAATAACAACACGCTGTCTGCCCATGACATGTAGGCTACCACGTTTACTTTGTCTCTCGATCCCTACAATGTAAAGACATGGTCACATTACATTTCCAGTATACCAACATTCTCTCCGTTTCCCATTCACTTCTACTGAAGCCTGAACGACAGACAAATTCAGGTTTGTGTTTCCTGTTTCGCTGCGATCTCCAGCTGCTGCAGTCTCGCAGGTCAGAGTTCACTTTTGTTGAACTTAGACCAAGCGGATGCGTTCGGTTGGCCAATAGGAAACACCGCTGCACTGTGTTTGGGAATGGAGAAGTTAATATTCTAGCTTGTTTTTTCACTATTTTTTAGTAGATTATCACACTACCAGACTACAAACTGTAGCAGCGTTGCTCTCATACACTGTTTATATCTTGTGATTGCTCTGATCAGTATCAGAAACGTGGTAGTCAGGGTGCATATGGTGCAAAACAAAGTAAAGCAAGATAGATGCATTAAATGCATTAGGTGTGTGGAATGTAATGAAAAAGGTTGAAGTTACATGAAATCATGGGGGTACTGTTGGTGGCGGGATTTTGATAGTTATAGTGGATTGTTATGGAGGATTATGGAGAGTGGGGTTCTGGTGGCCCGTTGTGCTTTGTGGATTAGCTGCATCATTGCTGGGTTGTGAATCGCTCTCTGTATGTATTTTTCTGTGAGGATGATGTTTCTCTTTTGAACCCTAAACCTAACCCTAACCCTGTTGAATTGGTGTTGTGAGGCTGTGGTCCAGCCTGGTGCTGCATATTCAAAGATTAATCTGATATATATCTGGTAAACCCTGAGGATGATTTCAGGTGATGCTCCATGTTTGTGTCCGCTGAGCGCTTTGAGGTGGTTGAGTCTTTGATTGCCTTCTTTTCCAGGTTATTGACGTGGATGGTCCATGTTTCTTTGAAATGTGACTCCTAAAACATTGAGGGTTGTGGTTGTGGTGTGATAATTGGTTTGACTTGGGGGTTGCTGGTAAATAGGATTAGCTGAGTTTTGGTAGGGTTGAGTTTAATTCTCCACATGTTGGACAAGGTTTCTATTGTAGTGATGCATGTTTTTGGCAGCAAGTGGAATTGATTTGGAATGAGTCACAGAGGTCATCATTGGCTGATTTTGATATGGCTGTTTTTCAGGGCAAGGGGGAGTGACTGGTGGTGAAGAGGAGGGAGAGCAGGTTGAAGTAGGTTTCTGGTGCTTGCTTGATCAGGATGCTGTCAATGTTGTCTTCTCCTGGTGCTTTATTCTTCTTTTTTTCCAGGTAAGCTTTGATTTCTTGGGGGATGATTGGTTTTGTCAGTGGGTGGTCATCTGCTGGAATGAGTGATGCGGAGGAATCTGTTGTGGTTTAGGTTTCTTCAGGCTCCTTCTATTCGTGGTCAGTGTGTGGATCTGAGGGACAGGAGTGAATGTGATTTCAGAATAGAGTTGCTTTTTCTTGGTTATTTTCAATGGTATCCCCTTGATGTATTAGAGTTGGTATATTGCTTTTGTGCACCATTCATGTTCTTTATTTTCTGCCCGAAACTGCATGGGTTGGATCTGTAATTACTGTCCAGTTTTTTGTAGATTAGGACTCAGACTATAGTGCCCAAATGTCTCCCTCTTACACTCCCCCCCAAATCTATACCATATATAAAATATATGCACCGATCAGCCATAACATTATGACCACTGACAGGTGAAGTGAAGAACATTGATTATCTCGTTACAATAGCACCTGTGAGTGGGTGGGATATATTAGGCAGCAAGTGAACATTTTGTCCTCGAAGTTGATGTGTTGGAAGCAGGAAAAATGGGCAAGCGTAAGGATGTGAGCAACTTTGACAAGGGCCAAATTGAGATGGCTAGATGACTGGGTCAGAGCATCTCCAAAACTGCAGCTCTTGTGGGGTGTTCTGGTCTGCTGTGGTCAGTACCTACCAAAAGTGGTCCAAGGAAGGAAAAGTGGTGAACCGGCGAAAGGGTCATGGGCGGCCAAGGCTCATTGATGCGCGTGGGGAGCGAAGGCTGGCCCGTGTGGTCCGATCCAACAGAAGAGCTACTGTAGCTCAAATTGCTGAAAAAGTTAATGCTGGTTCTGATAGAAAGATGTCAGAACCCACACATATGCATCGCTTACCTGGGGAAGACATGGCACCAGGATGCACTATGGGAAGAAGGCAAGCTGGCGGAGGCAGTGTGATGCTTTGGGCAATGTTCTGCTGGGAAACCTTGGGTCCTGCCATTCATGTGGATGTTACTTTGACACATACCACCTATCTAAACATTGTTGCAGACCAAGTACACCCCTTCATGGAAATGGTATTCCCTAATGGCAGTGGCCTCTTTCAGCAGGATAATGCGCCCTGCCACAATGCAAAAATGGTTCAGGAATGGTTTGAGGACCACGACAACGAGTTCAAGGTGTTGACTTGGCCTCCAAATTCCCCAGATCTCAATCCAGTCGAGCATCTGTGGGATGTGCTGGACAAACAAGTCCGATCCATGGAGGCCCCACCTTGCAACTTACAGGACTTAAAGGATCTGCTGCTAACGTCTTAGTGCCAGATACCACAGCACACCTTCAGAGGTCTAGTGGAGTCCATGCCTCGACGGGTCAGGGCTGTTTTGGTGGCAAAAGGGGGACCTACACAATATTAGGCAGGTGGTCATAATGTTATGGCTGATCGGTGTACATACCTACACAAACAATCACAAGTACACAGGTTAGCGCCATCGTCACTGTTGTCATTGTCACTTGTCACCAAAACCATCAGAGAGATCAGTGGAAAAATAATAAATACATGAATAAATGAGAAAGATCATTCTTGTCCAAACAGTATAATCTAATTACAAATTGCATAAGAGGTGGAGCATTTGCTTACAGCCAGGGCCCTGTGCGTGTGTGTGTGTATTTGTGTACACACTGGTGAAACAGTAGTCCTCTCTCTGTTGGATGTAACTTCAATTAACAGACCTCCTCTGTGTGGAATTTCTTGGATACTGCAGCATTCAGCCCAGGTGGGGGTGGGGTGGGGAGCATGGATCAAAGGTCCTTAGACTTCCTGTCTCTCCCCCCCCACCCACCCCCCCCCACCCCACCCCCACACACACACACACCAAGGAGTGAAGGAGTGCATGCCTGGGTGTGCAGGGGAACAGGGTTGTTCTGTGTCACTGTGGTGATGTAATCTCTGTATATTTTTGGGAGATATAAGGCCTTGATTCTGCACACACGGGGCACATTGTGTAGAAATGAATGGAGCCTCAAGATGCCATGTGATTGGACCCCTTTGGCCTCCTCCACTACTGATGAAAACAATGAATGCATTAAAACTCTCCAAAAAGTATTTTGTCAAAACTAAGGACATTTGAAAGAGACAAGAGATTTTTAAGCAAGCCAGCGCCTCTTAACAAAAATCTTCAATGCTTGTACTGTACACACATTTACATGCATGCAGGAAATCTGACTCTGGACAGTAATCAGATGTCTTACACAGATGTTTGTTTTGTCTGTTTGGTTAAGGTTAGGCCACTAAAACTATTTGGTTTAGGTTAGGGAAAAATGGTGGTCATGGTTAAAGGGGAACTCCACAGATTTTACCCATTAAAGTCAGTTTCCAGGTGATGGGGAGTATACTTGATCTGGATCTTTGTCCTCCAGGAGACTTAACCTCTCCTCTCGTCTCTCTCCCTGTGTGTGTCTGTTCCTTTCTCCTACCTGTGTGAATAGTGGGCTTGAGTTTTGGGTATGTATGTTTGTGTAGTCTGTCCTCTTCCAGGTTCCATGGTGGAGAAGAGGTCATGTGACTCAGGTCTGTTTGGTGACACCTGAAGTTGCTCAACGTCTTCCTGGATCCATATTCTTTATATGTGTTAAAAATCTATCTATAATTTTGTCATCATGATTGTCCATACTGTAATTGTATTATGTTGGTCTATTCTGTCCACAAGACATCTATTTCCTGTCTGTCCGTCCTGGGAGAGGGATCCCTCCTCTGCTGCTCTTCCTGAGCTTTCTAACATTTTTCCCCATTAAAAGGGTTTTTGCAGTCTCCAGTGTCAACGTCAGACGCTTTGCATGCCGCACTATAACAACAACGAGACAACAGTCATTATTTGCTGTATTCGAGGTCTCTGGAAAACATTAAAAGGTTGTTTAATGAATGGCAGAGGACAGCCGTATGTCTTTTCAGCAGAACATCCTAATTTAACCAGTTCTTCATCTGTCCTTCTATAATGCAACTAAAATGAGAGTATGCCATACATTTTACTGCAAGGATGCCTTCTCTGATTATGAGAATATCATTAACTTGGATTATGAATATACATTAACTCGGAATCAATTATGGCATACCCTAATTGATGCCGAGTTAATGTAGCCTGATAATCAGACTGAATTGCTATTCCACTTTCACTTTGAATATGGTATAAGACATTCAGTCTTAGGTCATGTTCATGTAAGCTTTTGGGGGGTTGTTTTGCCCTACCTAACCAATCAGTGGTGACTGATGTTATTGTCACACCAATATCACAAAATTAGACCCTGCAGGGCAAGAAACTTGAGCAGTCATAGGATCAAACAGATCCTGTTATCTTCAACTTTACTAACATCTTTTATCCTTGAGCTCAGTTTGACCCCAGCAATTTAAACCTCCAGAAAATGATTGTAATTAATGTTTATGTGTCAGGGGTATTTAGGTAGTCAACAAAGTGACATAAAGCGCCTTTCAATAAATCATGTCTTCAGAGACATGATGGCTGGAAATATTGTCCTTCCAGTGTCAGCATTCCACAGGCTTGCTGTTGCTTTGCCTTTTGACTTGTACACTCAAAAATTAGCAACCCAATGTAGGCTTATAAGTGGGTCACATCCAAGTCTTTCCAACTGTCTGTCAGACAACGTGGAGATGACTCGAGCAGACAACAGGGATAGCTTTTAAGAGAGTTTAATGGCAAAAGTAACAAACACAATGGGCTGGGCAGAAACAGGCAGAGAGAACAGAGAGAACTGTGCACAACAAGCTTGACTTGGGAAACATGAAAAGCAGGGTGAATGCATTGCATGGTAAGAGGCAGGGAGTTTTACAGTGGAGACATTGATGAGTTTGGATATGGGAAAAGGTCCGACAAACCTGGGTACCAGTTTATGGGACAGGACCTTCAGGGCCAGATTCCTGGTGGAAAGCCAGACCCTCTGTCCAACACGGTAGCGAGGGGCTGCCGATTGGCGGCTGTCAGCATGCTTCTTGAAATAGGCCACCGACCGGGCCCGAGCCTTGCTTCCAGGTTCACCGACACTGTCGGACAAAGGTCAGGGCTGAGGGAACCGCCACCTCCTCCTCCTGAGCAGGAAACAGTGAGTAGCCTAGACAACACTGAAAAGGGGAAAGACCAGTAGATGTAGTGGGTAGAGAATTGTGAGCATATTCAATCCAGGGAAGCATTTTAGGGCGTGGCATAAGAGGAGGTCATGCACCGCAGAGCCACCTCCAATTCTTGGTTTGCCCTCTCAGTCTGGCCGTTAGTCTGGGGGTGAAAACCAGCGGACAGGCTGGCGGAAGCACCAGTGAGCTTGCAAAACAACTTCCAAAACTGGGCTGAGAACTGTGGAACTCTGTCAGAAACAATGTCCTGGGGTAACCCATGAAGTCTAAAGACATGAAAGATAATTAGTTCTGCCGTTTCCTTGGCTGTGGGCAACTTTGCTAATGGGACAAAGTGAACTGCCTTGGAGAATCTGTCGACAATGGTAAGGATGCAGGTGTTACTTTCAGAAACAGGCAGACCAGTAACAAAGTCCAGGACAATGTGGGACCAAGGTCGGTGGCGAACAGGAAGAGGTCTTAAGAGGCCAGCTGGGAGTCGGTTGCTGCTCTTGTTCCGGGCACATGTCACAGGCAACCATGAAATGCTCCACCTCCTCCTTCATGGATGGTCACCAGAAGCGCCGCTTAATGAATGCCTGCGTCCACGCTGTGCCTGGATGGCAAGCCAACCTGGATCCATGTCCCCAGGTCAACACATCTGGACAAAAAGATGGGGTAACAAACAAGCAGTTAGGAGGTCCATTACCTGGGCCGGGTTCCTGACTCTGGGCCTCCAGCACTCGAGACTCAATGTCCAAGAGCGCTGCCCCAACAACACACTTAGGGGCAGAATAGTCTCCGGGGACGATTGCTCCTTCTCTGGGGAGAAGACTCTGGAGAGGGCATCTGGCTTGACATTCTTGGAACCTGGGCGATAAGACAAAGAGAAACTGAAGCGTGAAAAAAAAGAGAGACCACCGAGCTTGACGGGCATTAAGGCGTTTATCTGACTTAATATACTCAAGGTTTCTATGGTCAGTCCAAACAATGAAGGGGAGAGATGCTCCTTCAAGCCAGTGCCGCCACTCCTAGAGAGCCAACTTGACTGCCAGCAGCTCCCAATCTCCAATGCTGTAGTTGTGCTCAGAAGGCAACAGGTGGTGTGAGAAGAAAGAGCATGGGTGAAGCTTGTTATTCTTGGTGGACCTCTGTGATAGTACAGCCCCAACACCGGTCTCCGAGGCGTCCACTTCCACTACAAACTGTAGAGAAGGGTCAGGGACTGTTAGGACAGGAGCAGTGGTGAAGCATTGTTTGAGCTTGGAAAAAGCCTCCTCTGCCTGAGGACACCAGGAAAACGGAACCATAGGAGAGGTTAGGGTAACCCTAATTATTAATAAATAAGGGTTTCTTTCCAGACAGCCATTTGTAGATTCAGAACAGAACCAGCATGTGTATCAGAGTGTATTTCCCAACCCAAGACATTAGCTTCCTTTATCAGTTTAGTGTTAACCAAGGTGCAAAGCTTCCCCAAAGAACCCCTGTAGTGCTCTTTTTTTTCATCCAATAGTTCATCATGAGGCTGTGAGACAAATGTCATTTCCATTCTCTGTATAGATCAGTGTATAGGCCTTGAGAAACTAACTTGAACCTTCTTGTGAATGAAGTCTCTCAGACGCCCCCCCTCCTGGGCCCCCCCTCCGCCCACACCTTTTGTTTAACCTGTTGTTTCCTGTAACCCTGGCCAGGAACTCACTCTGGTCAGAGAGAATCTTACTGTTAAAACTAGGCAAGAGGACCCCAGAAGCACGAAACACAAAAACACAGGTGAAAATTAATGCAGTTTATTTCCACACAGAAACGAGGGCAAAACGGTCATGGTAGCCAGGGAAAGGCAGTAGTCAGGGGAAATCCAGGTGGAGCGGGACGAGGCCAGACAGGTGGACCGAGCTGGAGAGTGGACTGGGCTGGCTGAGGCAGAAGCAGAGTGGCAGCGTGGAGAAGAAAAGCGAGCTGGGCAGATGGATCTCTGGGCAGATGGATGGCCTGAAGCACAGGGAGACAGAAGTCAGTATTACAGAAAACACAGAAAACACTGGAGAACTTAATCACCAGACTAATCGGCCGATGAGTTGTTACCACAGTGGGAAACGGAACGATCTGGCGGAGACTGGAGAGTAGAGCCAGGTATTTGAACACTGCTGAGATGATTACTGGCGAGCCACAGCTGCTCCGAGGATTGGCGGGAAGGGAGTCTGCCGGCCCTGCCCAGGCATAGACATACAACACATAAAACACAAGACAAGACAAACAGGAACACAGGGAGGAGGGAAAACCAGGAGAACATAGGGAAGGTGGAGGGGAACAACCCTAATCATAACACTTACAGCTTTGTTGTGAACGTCTGTCTCCACTGTGCAGTGAATAAAACTCATCTGAACCAGCCACAGAGTTGGACCTGAAAGAATATTTTTTCTTCCACACACGCCTCCCCTCTAAGTTTGTCATCTCAAGTATATCCTTTTCGATTGATGGTGTTATGAAGAGCTCACATGCTGATTCTATGTCTTGGACATGGATGACAGCGTATCTGGAGGGGCCTGGAACCATTTTGATCACATTAGCAGCACTCTAATTTTCCATGTTTGGATGTCCACTCTTGGGGGCTGAGAGAGAACAGAATCTGCTGGTGGTTGGAGGATCAACCCCAAGGGTCTCATTCTCATCAGAGGAGGATGCCTCATAATCAGGGTCCTCCTCAAAATTGTCCTCAGTCTCAGACACATTCTCCTCTCTGTAACTGTCAAGGAGCTGTGACAAAACCTCATTGGCAGAAAACCTTTGCTTAAACATTGAATGGGGTCAGATTGACCTCAAGGATAATAGGAAGGTTAAATTCTAGGTCAAACTTAAAGTGAAACTCACAACTGCAGCAAATATGGTCGATCAAAGGTGAACCAGGAATTTGGTCTGTTAACTGTGACAGATCATTGTCGTTACCACCAGTAGACAAGTAGTACTTTAATACTACAGCAAACAGCAGAATATAACAAAAGAGCAGCTGGTGTATCTGTTACAGTGCAACCAGTAAAAAACTCTTTTTTGTTTCAATAAAGAAGTCTGTTAATGGGAATTACAACCACAATCTGATTTCATGCTGTTCCATCACTCCCTGCAGTATTTAAAACTGATCTGTTGAGGAAAAATGACCACAAGGGCCGTTGTCTTGTTTTGTAGAAATGTTTTTGATGAATGACAAATACATACATACATATGTTTCACCAGTTGAATGTTTTTTATGTATTTATTATTGCTGAAAAAAATGCCAAGCATAAATAGCATCAAAGACTGGGTTTGGTTTCATGAAAATCTTAAGGATAATAACTCTAATGATCATGACAACTGAATAAATATGCTGTTGAGTTGTTATTTGGGTAAGTTGACTTACAACAATATGTCCAGCTGTGTTGATTTCATCCACACTGTTTTTGTTTGGATGGATTCTGGCTCTGGCACTACAAAACTCAGTTTAGCTTGGCTCTGATTGGCACGGTGGACCCATTTATGATGATTCAGAGGTCTGGAACCAGGGTAGTATTTACGCTGGCTGCACACAGAAACAATCTCATCACAGTTAAATCCAATCTTCTTTTCTGTTTACTCCATGTACGATCCCTTGCTAATAAGTCCTTCATCTGCCAGGATTTTATCACGACCAGCAATATTGATTTTCTTTTATCATTACAGAGTCTTGGATTAATTCTGATGAATGTGCCCCTTTCATTGAGTCATCCCCCGCAGTAGTTGTATTTTTCCCCCAGCCAAGACTGACAGGTCGAGGCGGTGGCCTTGCAGTAAGACACAGAACTGATTTTAGCTGTTCTCCAGTCTCGCTTGGCTGTTTTTCCACCTGAGAGAGTCTTAGTTTTCTTTTAAAGGATAAATTTGATATGTTTTAATCTACAGTCCCCCTAAATTTTGTTCTGTTTTTATTCTGGAATTTTCACACCTTTATGTAACAATATGACATCTAACTTATTCTGGGTGACCTGGTGCTCTCCTGTGGTTTCTGTAGGGAAGATGTAAATTTGGATGATGTCTACTTATAAGTGTGCAATCAAAGAAGCAAGGAACTCCTATTTTTCACAACTGATCGCTAAACAGGGTTGTAATCCCAGAATCCTCTTTGTGCATCAGTGACGTGGTCTCTGGATTGGTTCACTTCTTATCTGTCAATCAGGTCCTTCTCTGTTATACTTGGAGATGCCCCCTCCTCTCGTGCTCCCATCTTATGTACTATATACATGTTACCCCTGGGTCAATCATGAGAAGACATAATATCAACTTTCATTGCTACGCAGATTATACGCAACTGTATATCCCGATAAAGCCTGGTATCGCTGATGTATCTATTATTATGTCCTGCCTCACTGAAATTAAGAATTGGATGTCTAAAAATGTCCTGCAGTTGAATGACTCAGATATAGTTATAATTACCCCTTCTAGTACTAGCAGCATTAACACTCTCTCCTCTAGTCTGGGTGCCTTATCTAATAATGTTAAAAAAGATTCAGTAATCTAGGTGGACTTTTGATGCTCAGGTGACTAAAGTGGTGCAGTCCTGTTCTGTCCAACTGAGACATCTAACCGAGATCAGGTCCTTCCTTTCCTCTGCAAGTCGAGAAAATCTCCTCCGGACTTGACTACTGCAACGCACTTTATTCTGGTATCAGCAGGTGAAACATCCAGAGATGGCAACTTAGAGAAAATGCTGCTGCCAGGCTTTTAACTCATCCTAAGAGAAGCGACCACATCACACCAGTCCTCGCTGCCCTTCACTGGTTACCTGTCAGTTTTAGAAGTGATTTTAAGATTTTACTGTCTTCCTTCCAGGGAAGGCATCTCCCATCCATAACCTCTCCATTGCCAGGTTCTGTTCCAGGCTCTTGTCATCTTGCACCTAGACTACTCGCTCCTGGCTGGTGTGCCTGCATGTGCCATCCGATCTCTGCAGCTGATCCAGAATGCAGCAGCCTGGCTGGTCTTTAACCTACCCTAGTTCTCCCACACCACACCGCTCCTCTGCACCCTGCACTACTGGTGGCTGCTCAAATCCGATTCAAGACGCTGGTACTTGCGTACCATGCTGCAAATGACTCAGGCCCGTCCTACATCCAGGACTTGGTCAAACCATACACCCCAGCCTGTCCACTATGCTCTGCTACTACCAATCAGCTTGCTACTCCCTCACTACAAGGTGGGCCCAGCTACACCCTCACTATGGCCCAGCTACCGCTCAACAAAATCCTGACTGTTTGCTGTCCTGGCTCCACAATGGTGGAATGAGCTCTCCATTGACATTAGGACAGCAGAAACTCTACACATCTTCTGTCACAGACTGAAAACTCACCTGTTCAGACTGCACCTTGGCCTCTTTCTCTATCTCTTATTGTTTCTAAATGTAGCACTTGAAGCAGTTCAGCATATTTGATGAAGTTGATGTACTTGTATGATTCTTGCAATTTTTGTGTTTGTGTTTTGTGTTTGCACTTATTTTGTAAGTCGCTTTGGATAAAAGTGTCAGCTAAATAAATGTAATGTAATTTTACCCTTGTTTTATATTTTATGGTTTGGATTTTATTTACTTTTTTACTTTTTTATTTTACTTTCTCTTTTTTTTACTGTGCGTTGTAACTTTGTTTTACTGCCATTACTGCCATAGTTGAATTGATTGGTTATTGGTGTGCATGTAAACAGCCTAATTGATAGTGGGCAGTGTGAGACGCTCTGATTGTATCTTTGTTTCTGAGATGTTTATTTCTGTACTCATAACTCTGTACAAACTGATTTGGAACTACAAAGCTTTGACTGTGATCATCAATGCTTAACCCTGATCAATATGCATGAATCTGAGTATCCAAAAAGTTTGATTTCATTGTGGATATTCTGCAGTCCTAGTGGGTTTAGCAGACTGTCAAACTGATGCAGAGCAGCTCATGTGATCTCACTCCAGCATCAGGTAAAACCAGGATCAAGTCCCAGCACGAGGTCTACATATCTCCTTTCATTCAGCACCCACCCTCCCCAAATCAAACCACCATCTTCTTTAAACACACGTGTCCTGTTGCAAATTACACATCTCATTGGGTTGATACAAATTATTATTTTTTCACTGACAACCACAAGATTCCTACAGAGGTCTATGCAAGTGTTGGACTCAGTGCACCCTATTCCTCATTCTACATCACCTTTCTGCTCTTTTGTCCTCTCTTTCCTCTTCTCACTCTATTGCCTCCTCTCTTTTTATCTGCATTTCTTTGTCCTCCTCTTTCTCCTTTTCAACTTTTCCTGCCCTTTTTTCTCCTCTTCATCTTCCACTGCCACACCCTCACCTCAGCACCTCCTGGCACACTATCGTGTCATATCACATTATGCATTAAATAAAACACACAGCTTTTAAGCTTTGACACACACCCACAGCTCCCTCTGAGGGTAACCTAATCATTTTTCTGTGTAATGAAGGATTTTACATTAATCGTCTCTGAAAGGAGCTGAGCCTCTCTCTTCTGTCCAGTCAGCTCAGAGTTGCATTCACACAGGGTGTGAAGACACCAGGAGAGGCTTTATGAGGGGAGACAAGGACACCCATGGGTGACTGTTGGTGGGTGTCAAGTGGAACACCCTGAGGCAGTTGGATTGGCAAGTGAGTGGGGACATGTCTGAGTTGAGGGAAGATGTGCAAACAGCTGAATGGTAATGAGGAGGTCATGCAGAGACGAGCTGCGGGATTTATACTGGAACAGAATGAGCTTCAGTCTGAAAAGAACACACACTGGTAATCCCATACTGAAAACAATGCTAATAATACGGCCCACCTAATAGAGGCAGACAGTGAGAAGCCAGGATATGGTTGAGCAGGCTCCAGGGTTGACTGATGAACTGGTTTTCTGAAAGTGTAAATTTGTTAAAGCCATAGGGCTTCTTCCCTGACCATAGCTAGTCAATATTTTTCATTATTATTATGGTAACACTTTACAATATGGTACACTAAAATGTGAGTAGTAACTAAGTAACGGGAGAGGAACAAATCAGGAATGAGCTGATAATTAATGAATGGTTAATGAGTAGTTCCTGAATAACTCTGAATTGAGGGGTATATAGTAGATAAGCTCTGAACTAGCAGCCACTCATTCATTACTAATGACTTAATAATTAGTTACTCTGTGCACCCCCAAGTAAATTGGTACATCCTACTACTCAGTTACAATGTGGTCCTTTGTTACTTCATGATTATCTGACCATTACTTTATGGACGTTTTGAATGGACTTTACAATTATTAAACTATTAAAGTTACATAATGACAACTGAGCAAACACTATCTGCCAATGAAGGCCACAAGATGTGGCTGAAAGCTCCAGAAAAAAACAGTAAGTTGACCATGTGATAAGAATTGACTCCTATTTCCAAAATTTAACCTTCAAGATCAACATTGCATTTGTGGACTGAGATCATAAAGTCAAAATGTCAAATGTAAAGCTATTGCTATCTATAAAATATACCAAGTGTTGGCATCAGCCCTGGAATATGAATATCAGCCTTCAAAACTCCATACTGGTAAGACAGCAGCAGGCTGATAGAAAATAGAAAAGGACAGAGCTTTGAAATGGAATATATTAGTAACAACAAACTGAGCCAACATCCAGAGCACCATACACACTTGACAAACTCACGAGTTGCGTGAAAGTGGTGTCTTGATTAACTATAACTGAGAATGAATTTTTACAATCATCTCAGTGTGGGAAAGTGCCTCACCAATCCAGGCTGGAAGTTTTCTTTTCATTATTGGTGGGAACCTAGACTGACTTTGACAGGAAATGGAAACTGCAGAAGTGTAGCGGTGCAGCCACGGTCATCAGATTGCAGAAGGAAGTGCAACTGCACTTATCGCACATGGCTGCATTTCAAACGCTTTGGGAAAGTTACTCAACTGAGTTAACAAACCTGGAAAATATGGCTGTTGTGGGCAGGCTTTTCATGTTCGATTGGATTTCATGATCTTCAACATGTTAAATTCATCGCAGTTCAAATGAAAGAAAAAATGAGCGAGAAAGAGACGAGTCAGTTTTTCCATTCTCTCATTACATTGACCTCAGCTTTGGTGAACTAGGCGCCCATACTGTAATGTAGAACAAGAGTGGAGTGGAGCTGCTGGGGCTCAGTAGGAGAGGGGGTAGAGGATGCCACTGTTGGTCTTTGAATTCAGAGGCAGTTTTCATTTTCATGAAGAAAAACTATGAAATATATATCCTTGACAACAAAAACAAGACTAACATGAAGTAAAAAGTAACCTACAAAACAAAAACTATGACGAAAAGTATTTTGTTCTCAGTTAATAAAAGCTCACGATAAAGTGAAAGACTGAAGAAGAATGGACATTTGTTTAATTACTGTTTTATTGCAGTCTTATTCAATAACTTGCCCCGTGACTTCAGGACTCTGTACATTACTCTGTGACTCTGTCACATAGCGTTGGCTTTGCAAACCTATCATTCTTTTTACCTGTAAAGCCCAGTTCAGACCAAAGATTCGCAACGAGACCAGTTGAAACTTGAAACTACTTGCAATGCGCCGGTCTGCAATTTTCTGAAAACTGCCAGTTTACACCAATGCGACTAGACGAGACGGTGTATTGTTTCCATAGCAATGACTCTCTGTACTTCTGTTGTCATTGCCGGCTCTTCAGGCTTTTTTTTGTAGCTGGATATAATTTGTAGCTTCTTAAAATATGAATGAGGATAGTGACAGTGAGTTACTTGCTACAGTTTGTCTAGTATTTTCTAGTATTGATGAAGCAAAAACATAAAAAACGAGCTGATTGGCTGTTGAAACAGGTGACGTGCCTTATGTTCTAAAACCAGCCACTGGTGACTTGACAAGCTGAGTCGCAGGCAATGCCATCAGCCGGCTTGAGTCAAGCTGAGACGGGCCAGATCACACTGCTGCAACTTTTCCCTGCGACGTTCTAAAACAGTTTCGTCTTGTCATGAATCTTTGGTCTGGAGTGGCCTTTAAACAGCAGTGGGTTGTATGTTGGCTAAGTTTATTTGATGGTAGCTGATGATGTCGTAGACCAGAGTGAATATAACTTGCTATGGAGGGCTGTGTTGCTTGTGTGGGTGTAGATAAAGAGGGGGGTGGTTCTGTTAAGCCACCATGGTCACACAACATCGTGGTCATGTTTGATTTGGGTCACTTAGCGTGCTCACTGGGTGATGCATTAAATAAGTGATTTATTTAGGTGGATGCAACCTCTTTTAACTATGCTGAGGTACAATAATGCTAACCTCAATCATACCCCATAATTATGTGATCCTTAATTATATTGCATTGTTGTACATTTGTTGTACTGTTCATCTCCTCAGAAATCATTAAAATTACCTTTTCGCTCTGTGAGGTCCTGCGCGGTGCATGCTGCGGTCACTTTCAGCACATGGAGGAGCACGGGGGCAGCAGGGGGCCGCAACCATAGATCCAGACCCTACAGCTCCGGAGGCAGAAACACCTGCAGAAAGCAACAGAAGGAGAGAGAAAGGGGAGAGAAAGCACACAACTACGGGAAGAAGTTGAATTAATGACAAGCACTGATGGGATATGAGGGCGTACAGATGGATAGGAAGAGAAGGAGAGAGGAGAGAGGAGCTCAGTGCATCATAGGAAGTCCCCCGGCAGTCTAGGCCTATAGCAGCATAACTAAGGGGTGGCTCAGGGTCACCTGAGTCAGCCCTACTATAAGCTTTATCAAAGAGGAAAGTCTTAAGCCTACTCTTAAATGTGAGGAGGTTGTCCGCCTCCCGTACACAAACTGGGATCTGGTTCCACAGGAGAGGAGCTTGATAGCTGAAGGCTCTGGCTCCCATTCTACTTTTAGAGACTCTAGGAACCACAAGGAACCCTGCATTCTGGGAGCGCAGTGCTCTAGTGGGGTAATAGGGTCTATGAGCTTTTTAAGATATGATGGTGCCTGACCATTTAGGGCTTTGAAGGTAAGGAGAAGGATTTTAAATTCTATTCTGGATTTTACAGGGAGCCAGTGAAGAGAAGCTAATATTGGAGAAATATGATCTCTTTTTCTGGTTCTTGTAAGTAAACGTGCCGCAGCATTCTGGATCACCTGGAGAGTCTTAAGGGACTTATTGGGGCAGCCTGATAATAGAGAGTTGCAATAATCCAGCCTAGATGTAACAAATGCATGGACTAGTTTTTCTGCATCTGTTTGAGACAGGATGTGCCTGATTTTTGCAATGTTACGTAAGTGAAAAAAGTCAGTCCTTGAAGTTTGTTTTATGTGGGAGTTAAAGGACATATCCTGATCAAAGATAACTCCAAGATTCCTTACGGTGTCGCTGGAGGCCAGGGCAATGCCGTCTAGAGAAACTATATCTTTTAGATAATGTGTTTCGAAGGTGTTCGGGGCCAAGTACAATAACTTCGGTTTTGTCTGAGTTTAACATCAGAAAATTGCAGGTCATCCAGGTTTTTATGTCCTTAAGGCATGCTTGAAGTTTAGCTAATTGATTAGTTTCATCTGGCTTGATCAATAAATATAATTGGGTATCATCTGCATAACAATGAAAATTTATGGAGTGCTTCCTAATAATATTGCCCAAAGGAAGCATATACAAGGTAAACAGAATTGGTCCAAGCACAGAACCTTGTGGAACTCCGTGACTAACTTTGGCGTGCATGGAGGATTCATCATTAACATGTACAAACTGATATCGATCTGATAAATAGGATTTAAACCAGCTTAGTGCTGTGCCTTTAATGCCAATTAAATGTTCTAGTCTCTGTAATAGAATGTGATGGTCAATGGTATCGAATGCAGCACTAAGATCTAGTAAGACAAGCACAGAGACAAGTCCTTTGTCGGATGCAATTAGAAGGTCATTTGTAACTTTCACCAGTGCTGTCTCCGTGCTATGATGCACTCTAAATCCTGACTGAAAATCCTCAAACAGCTTATTGTTGTGTAGAAAGTCACACAACTGATTGGCAACTGCTTTCTCAAGGATCTTAGAGAGAAAAGGAGGGTTAGATATAGGTCTATAATTTGACAGAACCCCTGGATCAAGAGTGGGTTTTTTTTAGAAGAGGTTTAATTACAGCTACTTTAAAGGACTGTGGCACATAGCCTTTTAATAAGGACAGATTGATCATATCTAGTAAAGAAGTGCTAACTAAGGGTAAAATTTCTTTAAGCAGCCTAGTTGGGACGGGGTCTAAGAGACATGTTGATGGCTTAGATGAAGAAATCATGGAAGTTAGCTGATTAAGGTTGATGGGAGAAAAGCAGTCCAAATGTACATCAGGTTTTACAGTTGTTTCTAAGGTTCCTGTGTTTGAAGATAAGTCAGTACCAACTGACGGCAGGAGGTGCTGAATTTTGTCTCTAATAGTTAGAATTTTATCATTAAAGAAGCTCATGAAGTCGTTACTACTGGGGTCTATAGGAATACATGGCTCAACAGAGCTGTGACTCTCTGTCAGCCTGGCTACAGTGCTGAACAGAAACCTGGGGTTGTTCTTATTTTCCTCTATTAATGATGAGTAGTAGGCTGCTCTGGCATTACGGAGGGCCTTCCTATAAATTTTAAGACTA
>VMKM01002928.1:0-52531 GCA_008360985.2 Macquaria ambigua
GCAGTCTGAAATCATTACCTTAGATCTTCAGCTCTTTGATTCCTGCGACCTGTTGTTGTTGGCACAAGGCCAAGCAGCTCTCTCCTTTCTCCCAGCCTTAGGGCTGGGTGAGGGGAGTGGAGAGAGGGAGGGGGGGGGGGTCACCTGGCCTAGGTGTAGTGCTGCTCTCACGCAAGGCCTCTTGAAGAGCCTGTCGAGACTCGCAGCTATAAACACCACCGTGCATCCCCTGCGATGCCGCACTGTGTAAACACTTGAGAGGGGACAGATTCACTGCCTGTTTACGACTGCTGCCCCTTTAGCCGACTCGCAGCAATGGTCTGTTTTACTTAACAGTCCTGACACACTGCCACACTGTCCCTGCTGCTTTGTCTCTCTGGGAAAGGCAGTTAAAGAGCTGGAGTAATCAGGAAGCATTTATCTCACAGTTTGAGTGATTGTACAGATCCACTCTCAAGTGGAGTTGTAGCTGTTGTCAGGCCAGATAGTAGCAGAGTGTGTGCGGGGAGGGATGTTGAACAGCTGAGAGCAGGGTCTCGTGCATTCCTGGCATTCCTCCAGACCCCCTTCCCCTCCAGATCAGCAGTCAGAAAGGGTCTTTGTGCTCAGTGGGCTGGCCTGGCTCAAGACTCTTCACATGATGGAGCCAACAGCTGCTGGAGCTGCTTCCTCCTCCTCAGTATCTCTGTCTGTCTGCTGGTCCGCCAGTCTGTCTGCCTGTGGCTCGACCTCAGCTCCAGCTACTCCTATTTCCTCGCAAGGAGTGGGGTCAATAATGAGGATTTATGACTTGACTTGATGTGTTTTATCACAAGGAAGTCACAAGGGAGTGCCTGGACTTACTGCTGAGGTCTTTGTGAAAATCTCACAGTTGGAATTACTGATCAGTTCGTTCAGTGTTACTGCACACAGAATGAAAAGTTGAGACTTTTCTTTGACATGAGCTATGATACAATTCCCTGACTTATCTCTCCTTCCATTTTGCTCTTGCTTCTTCAGGAACCCAGCAACAAGCGTGTCCGTCCTCTCGGCAGGGTGACGTCGCTAGCCAACCTCATCTCTCCGGTGAAGAATGGGGCCGTCCGGCGCTTCGGCCAAACCATCCAGGTAAACTCACGTGACATCCGTCAAAAAGCGAACTCCTCGGGACAAGGGACACCTCTTTGCTGTTATATGTTGCACTAAACAAATTGGCTTCCAATTGCAACATGTCTGACATCTGGGTCTTTCCCATCTGCAGGCCTCCTTCCGGGGAGATGGCAAGTCGCCGGGCGTGCCCCAGAAGCCTTGCAGCAAGGCAGCGGCCCCTACACCGCCCAAAAGGAGGAACAGCACGCTGTGGTCGGAGACGCTAGACGTCCACCAGAAAGGAACTTTCTCCACCAAAGAGATCAAGCGACAGGAGGTGAGAATCAGCACTGAGACATGAGACTGTCGAAATGGTTACAACACCAAAGGCTAAGTGTAGTTGTAGATAAAAGAGTGTGCTAAGTCAGAAATGGTGGACGGTGGGAAATTCTACCTGCCTACCAGACTAGTTTCACATCCCTGTAGTATTTGTGTCAAATAGTCTAAATGTGGCTGAAAGCCATTCAGGGCTCATTTCCCAGTCTTTGTAAACTCACATATACCTGACAAGCCAACAAACTAGCGCTCTCCTGCCCTACCTCCTCACTTGTCCTGCATGTCAGACATCTTAGCCAACTGTCAGAAGCAGAGGGAGAGAGCAGCTGTTGAAGCCAGAGATTTCAAAGTTGACCTCAGTCATTTGGCCCCAGTGCAGTTTTAGATTTAGTCTAATGGATATCAGTTGCAATAATGTAATGACATCCTGATTCATGTGTTTTGCTAAAAAAAAGTATCTTTTTGTGCCTTCTCCCTTTCCTCAGGCCATATTTGAGCTGTCTCGTGGAGAACAGGACCTGATTGAGGACCTCCAACTCGCACGCAAGGTTTGTACTTTTAAATCTCTGAGGCAGAGGGAGTACATATAAAGCAAACAGATTAAATCAAAGTCTGGCAGGCCTTCCACATAGCCAAGCCAGGAACTATAAAAAGACAGGAATTGTTCCTCTGTCTTTCTCTTGTACCCCTGAATCTCTTCAAGAGCTATTCTTAGCATCCACCCCCTCTTGGCCTGATGGGATGTTGTTATTTGACTGTTTTGGCTCTGCTCCTGTACACAGGCGTACCATGACCCAATGCTGAAGCTCTCCATTATGTCTGAGGAGGAGCTCACTCACATCTTCGGCAACCTGGATGCCTACATCCCTCTGCATGAGGACCTCCTGGCGCAGCTCTCCAAAGCCACGGGGCCAGATGGGACAGTGGGCCAGATAGGACAGATTGTCGTAAGCTGGGTAAGTGTCCTAAGTACCTCAACCTCTTTGATTCTGTTAAAACTCATCTGGGTTTCCAGTAAGGAAGGCAGCATTAGTAAAAGTGTTCTACCTCCCCTCCAGCTGCCTAGGCTTAACGCCTATAAGGACTACTGCAGCAACCAGCTGGCAGCCAAGGCACTGCTGGACCAGAAGAAACAGGACCGGCGGGTGCAGGACTTCCTGCAGCGCTGCCTTGAGTCGCCCTTCAGCAGGAAGCTGGACCTGTGGAGCTTCCTGGACATCCCACGCTCTCGTCTGGTCAAGTACCCACTGCTGCTCAAAGAGATACTGAAACACACTCCACCAGAGCACCCAGACGCTGCCAGCCTGGACGAAGCGGTAAGTCATGGGCACAAATTTGTTTAATACAGGACGTGGCATTATCTTTATATCGTTATCTTAAAACGTGGCTGAAGTTAATATTTTGATTCCTTGTGTGTTCAGATCACCATCATCCAGGGTGTGCTGTCTGACATCAACATGAAAAAGGGAGAGTCTGAGTGCCAGTACTACATTGACAAGCTGGAGTATCTGGACGACAGGCAGAGAGACCCTCTCATCGAGCAGTGCAAGAGCCTCCTGTGTCACGGGGAGCTACGAAACAAAAGCGGCACGGTGAGCAAAACGCACACACACTTTCCTCTCATCAACATATTGCTCCTTTGGCTACCTCTTCACCCATCAACACAAGCCTCACATCCCATATAAGGAAATCAGGCTGTAACTGCCTGCTTCACTGACCTCCAACCAACCTATGATTTAGCTACACGAGTATGAACTTCGATAACAGTAAACCAGAAAACTTTGTTGGTGGTTATGTAAAATATCAGTGCTCTGGTTTAAATGTTTTTGTTTGTTTTTTTGTTTCCTTCCAGAAGCTGCATGTGTTCCTGTTCACTGAGCTGCTGGTTCTGACCCGCCCCGTCACCAGGAACGAGCGCCATTGTTTCCAGGTTTACCGGCAACCAATCCCAGTGCAGGATCTCGTGTTGGAGGACCTGCAGGATGGAGACGTCAGAATGGGCGGCTCCTTCAGAGGCGCTTTCAGCAACGCAGACAAAGGTGAGGCTTGTTTCAAAGTCAAAAAGTTTATAGCAGTTAATGTAGGAATATAGATCGTCTTCTGTCAAATATATCAATTTGCTAATTCTACTTTTTTCGATTTTCTCCACAGCCAAGAATATTTTCCGTGTGCGTTCCCAAGACCCGAGCCAGGCGCAGTCCCACACGCTGCAGGTGAACGATGTCTTCCACAAGCAGCAGTGGCTCAACTGCCTCCGTAGCGCCATTTCCGTCTACCGGCCCCTCAGCGAGCCCTCCACGCCCTCCCCACCTGCGAGCGATGCTCGCTCCAAGCGCCGCCCTTCCTCTGTCTCTGCCATCGTCCACATGGAGGAAGCGGACGAGAACTGCCCGCAGCCGGCCTCTCAGTCCGCCCCCACCTCGCCGTGCAACAGCACAACGCCCAGCCCCACCACGACGTCCCCTTCATCCCGTTCCTCCTCACCATCTTTGTCGACGACATCGTCATCTTCGTTGTCGCCACTCTCCTTGCCCACATCACACAAAACCAAAAAGGACAAGAAGTCTCTGTGTTCTTTAGGGAAAAGAAAAGAGACTATGGTGTGAACTGAGGTGAAAGGAGAAAATGGACTCCTGGGCGGAATCTTTTTTGTACATAAATGTTAAAAAAACGTGGAGAAGCGTGGGACTTGTATTTATGTGTGTCTGCGTGCGTGCGTATTATTAAAACAGTGTTCTGTGTTACTGTCCTCTTCGGCAGCTATTTACCTTACCCCTCCATCCAAGTGCACCCCACAGAGACAGTATTCTGGAGAGACGTGCACGGCTTCGTACCAGCTCTACAAAGGGAAGCATAATGAGAAGCAAACACACATTTCACACATTAATCTGTGTGTGTCATGAGTTTGTTGATTTCATGAAGATAGAGGTGGTGCATTCAATCCTGTTTACTATTAATTTGATATTTAAGCATTATTTTAGACCTTATGGGGGGCTAATTAAAGTTTTACATTTTTATATTCTAAAATCTATTGTATTTTTTTAGGACTCAGCACTGTTTTAGCTTTTAGGTGAAGTTATTTGAAATTTTGAGCATATTTAGCAGGCAAGAAAGGAAGAGAATCCCCTAAAACGGTGAGATGTACTACACAAAGCTACATATTTCTCTGTAAAAGTCTGATTTTTAGATTAATCAGAAGACACGTCTTATTTTTGTACATTCCTTTAATGACAGATTTTAAAATGAGGACACATTTTTTGCATTTACTGCAGTCAGAGGCATTGATTTAAATCCAGTGACAGATGAGATTTCACTTTCTCTCTGTTAGAACAAATACATCACTATGAAGTGTGTTGGCAAATCATCCGATGTCAAAATCATGTCAGAGAAGAGATGAAGAGTTTTGTTTTGAAACAAAATTTTGAACTGAGCCATGTTGGTTTTTGAAAAGGTGACTTTTCGGAATGAAACATCACTTTTCAGTGTAGCATCTTGCATGGAGCTTTGGTTGTGGACACTGCCTGCACCAGTAGAGGCAGCAGGATGTATTTACCTGTCCTCACGGACAGGACAGTTAAACATGTGAAAGACTGGTTGAAAGTAAGAGAATGTTGTTGAAGGCTGAAGAGAAAAGAGAAAAGATGGATGACCCTGTGTTTTGGAACTGAAATAATGTCAGTGCAAGATGTTAAACTCCATTAACTTTCTGTATAAGTTAATATGATATCTTGCTCATAGATGGATGACAGATGGTAAAAATCAAGTGAATGTAGTTGATGGAAAAAAGTAAGTAGGGGAAGGGAGACAAAGAAGAAGGTTTTTGTATGTGTGCACAAGATGTTTTTGCTGTTGAGATGACAAAAAGAAAAGTGAAAAGGGTAACTTGCTTGCCACGAACTGTATGTAATTAAAAGAACAATAAAGTTCTGTGTAAGATTTGCAACTGAACCTTTGGTTTCATTGTCTTTTTCTTCACTCTGACTTAAAGCATTACTAGCTGTTTACCTATGAAGGCCATTATTGTGAAAGCATAGCATAGAAAATCCGTTTTCGGACGTGCTGTAACTCTAGAACTACTTTTTTAAAAATGTGAAATTTGAATCACAGTTTGCTCATTTTATTGTGGTTTAAAGTAAAAAGACAAAGATTATTTTTGTTTAGACCACCAAAAACTATTGTTTTTGAGTAGGAACCATGCTAAAAGTTCACCATGCTTAAGTCAAACCTAGCTTTATTTTTGTTTGCCTTTCCTCTATGCAAAGATAGAAAGTAGTTGTTTATTTAGAGTGTTGGAGGCGTCTGCTGAATCAAAGTGTCGATGAGCATGGAAATGAAGTGGCTGAGGTTGATTTTAAGATGTCACACACTGTTAATTTCAACAGCCGCTGTTACATAACAAAGTGGCTCTTTTGGAGTTCTTGCACTTTATGTAACAAACACATGCAGCTTTTAACCAGTACCATAAGTTTCTCTTTAAGCTTAAACAGCAAAATAACCCAGCTAGAACCAGTCCAGACACAAACACATCAGGACCCTCTCTCCAGTGTACCAGAAACTTCTCTCTCAGCAGCACATCTGTGCTATTGAAAGAGCTACATGGGCCGGATTATTGAGGGACGCAGACAGCTGAGCGTCCTGTCAGTGATCCGTCACCACCACATCCTTTGACAGTCATCTCCTGCCACCAAAAAACTCCACAAACACACCCTGACAACTAGAAAGTGCCTTCAGCTTCAGTATCTGAGCTGCCCCGTAGGCACAGCCAGCGGAAGGATCAGATAAATTGGGGGAAGCAGAAACTTCCCTGACTGGTCTGACTCAGTCTCCCAGTTTCTCTTTTACCATAACTACAATGTGGAAGTGACACTTAAGCGTGGACATGAGCTAATGTGACAATGAGCTGAGGTGGCACAATTCAGTTTAGGTTAGCATTTACAATAACTGGAACTGTGTTCATTCGTGTGGATGTTCGAAATGACACATCAACGCCAAAATTAAGTCAGCATTCCAGTTCATCATCTCAAAAGTGTGATGAATTGCTTGACCTAAATTGGGACCAATATATATCCTTTGATGGCTGAAAGTCATTATCAGATACGGTTTTACTGAAGGAATTTGCCGTTTGTTCACAAAATTTGAGCTTCGTATTTTTAAAATGTTATCTTTTTTCTCTTTTATTTTTACCTACCACAGTTCATTCCAAGTTAGCTAATTCTCTGGATTTTTAACCATTTGAGGACATGTGCATTGACAATTGAAAGCTGCAACAATGTGTCAAATGAGTATGTGTAATATGAAAGGGGTCGTTTGTAGTAGTGACAATACCACAGAGAATTATCACCCAACTATGCAGTTAGCCTTAGCTCTACAAGTGTTTTAGCATCTTTTTAGCTCATTCTTTTGGTTTTACGACCCCAACTTGACTATTTTGGTTCACTCTCATGGCTCTCATCAACCTTGTTTCCAGCAGCAGCAGGCAGCTGTTTTCAGTGAAAAAGCTGAAAAAGTTGTTAGCGATTAGCTGGTGGAACGTTTAGCAGCTAAAAAGCCAGATATTTTCCTCAGGAGTTGGTGGACACCAAAACAGAACTAAAAGGAGAGTCAATACTGAATTTACATTCATCAGGTGGCCAGAAACACGACTCAAAATAAATGCCAATATCGCTCAATTTCTGCTAGATCTGTAAATTGGCAGCTGTTTGTTAGCATGTTAACCACCAACTTTAAAACGTGATCATTTCTCAAACTTGTTTTGTTGCCCCCAACTGACCTAAAAAACAATTATTGCAGCTTTAAATTTATTTCCCTACCTACACTACTTTTTAAAACAAAATTATATTTAGACACAATAAAGCCATTAAAATAGCTTTTTTCAAAGCTAGAAGTTTAATACAAGGGTTTTTTTTTACTGATAGTAAGGAATATATATGTTTTATCTGTTTAGTTGTTTTGACCACTGGAATAAAGTAGCTGTTGAGCTAACCCTGGCACATTTTCAATGGCATTTTCAAAATGTCACTGTTGATTAAAGGAATAGTTTCACATCTCTGATAATACACTTGCTTTCTTGCTGAGAGTTAGATGAGAAAATCAATACTAATCAGTTAATTTAATTATTGAGCTTGAGAGATGCTGGTAGCCAGTTGGTTTTTTTATCTTTTCAAGCTGTTTCCCCCCCGTTTCCACTCTTTATGCTGAGCTAAGATAATTGGCTGCTGGCTAGCTTCATATTTAGCTTAAATCTTGCTGTTTGGAGAAGTATGTAGGGGCTAATTTAGCTGGGACAAAGGCCAGTCTAAACTTCCAGAAACTTGCCGGCCCTGCCAGTAAAGGAAATTGTCGACAAAAAGGTTGACATGCGAGGACTGTTTTGACCAAAACTGTCCCGTAAAACAGCCGGAGAAAAACACCCGCTGCAGCATATTTCATGGAGCACAGCAAGAGACTGCAGTCCACTGTCAGTGCTTGTGGACCATGTGGGCGATGAATTCATTTACTCATGGCTCATGCATGGTAAAAAGGTCCCACACAGAGAGAAACACAGGGAGATAATATAACACAGGGATTGTCTATGAGATTAACATGCAGAGACGCAAAGGCTTACAAGCTGTGTAGCTTCTCTGTGTCTTACAATGCTTCTGTATCACCTAAATGCAACAACATCTCTTTTATCACTGGTGGGTTAGATGCTAGAAGGCACTGGAAACTCCCTGGGCATGAAACTTTAAGATCAGTTTACCAAATCCACACCTACAATCACAACCAATAACACAACAAGCTCAAGACAAAATATAACCAGGAAAGTAGCACTTGGGGGCAACCTCAGAAGACTGGAGGTCAACCAGGTTCACAGCACCCCTCCATCAAAACCAAGGACTCCATGTTTATGTCAAAATACACTCTGTTCTGCTCGTCCTGACAGACCAGGAACTTGTTCAGTCATCACTCACATGCTGCCGAAAGGAGCTGTCAGCTCAATGTGCTTTTCTCTCAGACAAATATCACCTTGTCTCATGGATTTCCTTTCGCCTTAGGAGATGACATGTAAGGGTGGGAAAGAAAAAACCTTTAACAACAATAGATGGCTCACTAAAATATAAAGGATAATGGAAATGTTTCCCCTCAGGGATGTTTTACACAAAACAAAAGCAGAGTTGAAAGTGGCAGTTTGTGACCGAGTTATGTCTGTTACAACAGGAGCTTGTTTAACTTACATAACCACTTTATCTCATAAACAGTCATGATGTTCAGTTAAATGCATGCTAATATAGTGGGGGTGGGGTTATGCTATCAAGCCACAACTGTAGGGTTCCAGAGGAAAAGTTCTATTCATTTTTTCCAATGTCATTGGCTGCATTTGAATGGGCATGAAACTCTCTTAGTTATCAGTAAATAATCACTATAAGCAATGAGCAAATGCATTGAAAAGATGGGTCACTAAAAAAAGGCACATGACTGTACAATATTAAAATAGAAGTCAACTACTGCAGTTGGACATTGTTTTGTATGCCACTCAAGAAGTTAGCTCCATTTGGCATCCCTACATAACAAATCTCTAACAGATGTTTTGCTAGTTCTAGTGAAAACAAAACATTCCTGGTTACAGTGTATACAAAATGGCATTTTGTACCATAAGACATTCAGCCATTTAGGTTTTTCTCCTATCTACCCAACTCCACAATTTAATCATAAGATTTCAACACAAGATTTTATTTGGACAAAATAAGCTTTTGTTTTTACAGCCCAAAGTTGGCTTATACCGATGGTGACTGAATAACTCAATAACTGAAAACTGGATGTTTTTAATTGTGTTGAAACAACAGGTACAAATTATCTCTTGAGCTAACTGTGAAATGTTTTCAAAATGTCAGTGTTGATTATGTGCTAATCAATAAGTTAGCTCCACCTTCATCTCCAATGGACGCTTTGCATTGACTTTTTGATAAGAAACCAACAGATTCAATGGTTTTTAATATAAAGACTTCATTTACTCCCATACAGCAGAAAATGGATGAACCACCCTGAAAAAGCTGAATCTTAAAAACATAATTTGCTCCAATAAAAAAAAAAATCTCATGCACAAATTTAACAAATCAAACTAGAGGTCTGGTGTGCAGTTAAAATTCAAGGTTTAACAGATGTACAGTTGTAGACAAAATGTGAACTAATTTTAGGCAGAATCCACAAAGCTTATTTTATGCATAAGTCAAAAATCTTTTAGGGAGGAACTAACAGCTCAAATGCTTAAAATACTTTTGGGACTAAACTACCATGCTTTATTGAAAGTTGAATTGAAACTATGTAGAATTAATTAGCTTAAAGTGAGACAACGCAACTTTTGAAAGGAGAAACAACACATTCTTCCTCTTACAAATGAAAAGTTGAATTCATAAGCAATAAAACAAAAAACAAACTTTACACTCTGTAGTTTTGCTGCTACAGCCTTACTTGGTCTGGTATGACCAGTAGCTTATTGTGGCTAATGTTAGCTAAGCAAACTTTAGCTAGATATAACTGACGTAACAATGACTCCTCTCTGCTTTTGTTACTGTTACACTACATTTTAGCATTTACCGTTATTCCGCAAATGTAACTTGTGGACAGAATGGCTGTTCAGAAAAAGTTACATAGTCTCTCCTTAATTCAGCAACTTTTGGACCAAATTTGGATCAAGTATGCAACATTAGGTGGTTAATGTGATGTTTCAATATTCTCCTGAGACCAATAAACAGAAACAGCTCAACAGACCAAATAAGGCTATGCTTTCTATAGTGACTTAAGTAAAAACAAAACCAAGCTAACCTAGCCTGAAGGCTTAAAACTAATAAGCAAACCTTTGTGCACAGCAGAATGAGCTAGTGTTCGAGTCGAAAGAAAATGTGAAACAAATGTTTACAAGTGTGTGTGATGTTCAGTGAAATGGGATTTATCCTCCAAGATATTGCTTTCCATGTTAGAGGGAGATTCAGCTTTCTTTCATTTCCTCTTGAAGAGGCCCAGGGCTTTGGAGATATGACACAGTGACCACTCACTCTGAGCTAACTGGAGTTTTGCTTGGATGTCAGTAATGCCAAACTTTCCCTGTGTTTTTCTTGTTGTGAGTCTGTGGGAGTGAGTAATCGCTCCTTACATGCTGACATTGGCTGAGGTAAAGTGCAGCAGACAGCAGAAGTGCTCTGAGGGCACATGACCCGCGAAGAGTGGTATAATAACGTACAAACAAGATGGCTATCAAACACCTCAAGATGCATTTTTCCATATTATTTTGAGTGAGAGCACATGCAGGTTATATTTGGGAAGAATGCCTCTGCTTTGATTTAGCCTTTCCCTCAGTCACGAGAGCTATCAAACAGGAATCTGCTGCACATATCATACATTCACTAACAGATTAGGCAAAGTCTAAAATAGCAGCTTGGCAACCAATTGCTTGCCTCACCAGACTGACTCACTCTGTCAGGTATTAATGCTGCTCGGGTGAGTGCTTTGTTTTAAAACCTGTCACCGGATTGTTTACTGTTCTCTTCGCCATCCAAGCCTCCAAATGTTCAAAAAGAGATTAGCTGAGAAACAAACCTCTCTGGTGCCGAGGAAACCCGAGAATCTCTGATCATCTCCGATTGTACTGACAGCTTACTCTGTAGCCCCTTTCTCACTGCACCGCAACCCATAAATGGCCCTGCAATTTTCCATGTCTGCATCAGGAGCCACAGTTAATTTTCCATGTGAGATGCTCCAGCAACTTCCTGGCTCAGGACCTGGTACAGTATGATTTCCATAAATATTCTTTCATGGCTCCAGTGGGAATTAAAGCAGCAACATTCCCAGGTAATGGTTATGGTTATGAAAATGTATGATAGCTTAGAGCAAATGAGCCAATCACTACAGACTCAGAGAGGTTCTGTGATTACTCACATTTTGCACTGGTGGAGGATTTTTATATTTTTGGAAAAGGACCTGAGTTTGTGTGAATAAAGAAAACCATTAGCTTATACAGATTATTGAACCCGGCAAAGTTTGCAGGATCTATAGGGGAAACAAAAAGATCTTGTGTAACTGTGTACAAAATGTTAGGAGTTGTTAGGAGAACATGTTTCTTTTAGCTTAGCTGTGCTAACACATACTAAAGATAATTCTGCTTTTCTTTTTTTTCTTACAAACTGGGTCTTATTTTTGTAGTTTTGGCCACCATTCCTCTCTGTAAAGATAACACTACTCATGAAAGTAATTAGTAACATTGCTTAGAAGAAGACAGACAGGGCCAGAAACAAGAGTAGTCTGACATTCGTACAGGTTTCTCACAAACCCAGAGATTAGCTACATTTATCTAGAGGAGAAAATGAAAATTATTGCCCAACTGTGCCTTGTAAACATCCATCACAGTTTACACTTGCTTCACTTTTGAGCCACTGTACTTACCGTAGTTGTGTGCACAGAGGTTTTTTGTTCAGTGAGGGATAATTAGCAGAATTTCAGGTGTGCAATGTTTCTAAATCTTTTTGGCTTGTGACCCTTTGAAACAAAGCAATGTCTACTAAATTAGATTTAGATCATTTTAAAACATAAAATCATCCAGAAGTAAAGAAGTTTTACCCTTAGTTAGCATTTCTTTACTAGATATGATCAATCTGTCTTTATTAAAAGGCTATGTGCCACAGTCCTTTAAAGTAGCTGTAATTAAACCTCTTCTAAAAAAGCCCACTCTTGATCCAGGGGTTTTGTCAAATTATAGACCTATATCTAACCCTCCTTTTCTCTCTAAGATCCTTGAGAAAGCAGTCGCCAATCAGTTGTGTGACTTTCTACACAACAACAAGCTGTTTGAGGATTTTCAGTCAGGATTTAGAGTGCATCATAGCACAGAGACAGCACTGGTGAAAGTTACAAATTACCTTCTAATTGCATCCGACAAAGGACTTGTCTCTGTACTTGTCTTTGTGGTGGCGGGGCGTGGTTTAGCGCTCAGCTGCAGAGGAAAGAGGTGGGGGAGTGGCTTGGGAAGTCAGGGCAGCACACAGGTGCCGCAGATGATAATCAAGCTGCTGTTTTATCAGTTGCGGCAGCCTGGGGGAGCTGGAGATCGGACAGACACCGAAGAGCGGCCAGGCGCTGAGACAGAACGGGAAACGACGGCTTCCCGACACCTGGACAAGGGAAAGAGGGACATTCGTGGCTGCATGTATGTGTTTTGTGTGAGCTCAGTGGAGCCGAATAAAGGACCAGCCACGGCCGTAACCTGTAAAGCTGTCTTTGCGCCTCTGTCAGCAGAACCCGAGAGCAGTAAGCTTGCTACAGTCTTATTAGATCTTAGTGCCGCATTCGATACCATTGACCATCACATTCTATTACAGCGACTAGAACATTTAATTGGCATTAAAGGCACCGCACTAAGCTGGTTTAAATCCTATTTATCAGATCGATATCAGTTTGTACATGTTAACGATGAATCCTCTATGCACACCAAAGTTAGTCACGGAGTTCCACAAGGTTCTGTGCTTGGACCAATTCTATTCACCTTATATATGCTTCATTTAGGCAATATTATTAGGAAGCACTACATAAATTTTCATTGTTATGCAGATGATAGCCAATTATATTTATCAATCAAGCCAGATGAAAGCAATCAATTAGCTAAACTTCAAGCATGCCTTAAGGACATAAAAACCTGGATGACCTGCAATTTTCTGATGTTAAACTCAGACAAAACCAAAGTTATTGTACTTGGCCCCGAACACCTTCTAAACACATTATCTAAAGATATAGTTTCTCTAGATGGCATTGCTTCTCTACACTGGCTCCCTGTAAAATCCAGAATAGAATTTAAAATCCTTCTCCTTACCTTCAAAGCCCTAAATGGTCAGGCACCATCATATCTTAAAGACCTCATAGTACCCTATTACCCCACTAGAGCACTGCGCTCCCAGAATGCAGGGTTCCTTGTGGTTCCTAGAGTCTCTAAAAGTAGAATGGGAGCCAGAGCCTTCAGCTATCAAGCTCCTCTCCTGTGGAACCAGATCCCAGTTTGTGTACGGGAGGCGGACAACCTCTTCACATTTAAGAGTAGGCTTAAGACTTTCCTCTTTGATAAAGCTTATAGTAGGGCTGACTCAGGTGACCCCTGAGCCCCCCCTTAGTTATGCTGCTATAGGCCTAGACTGCTGGGAGACTTCCCATGATGCACTGAGCTCCTCTCTCCTCTCTCCTCCTCTTCCTATCCATCTGTACGCCCTCATATCCCATCAATGCTTGTTACTAATTCAACTTCTTCCCGTAGTTGTGTGCTTTCTCTCCTCTCTCCTTCTGTTGATTTCTGCAGGTGTTTCTGCCTCCGGAGCTGTAGAGTCTGGATCTATGGTTGCACCTGCTGCCTCCGTGCTCCTGCTCTGCACCCACTGCTCACAAGAAAAAGATTTGAGAGAAAAATCTAAAAACAATTTGGTGCACCAGAAATATGTTTGGTTTGTTTTGTTTTTCTTTTGGGGGGGGGGGGGGTTTGCTTTGCTATCCTGCTAATTATCAGATTTGTCTTGTGATCCCTTGTGGGGGCCTAGACGCCACTGGTTTAGATAATCTGTTGACTTGTTGACAACCTGTCTGAATGCTTGACTGCTCATGTTTCTCCTCAAACTTCATTGTACTGATATTGCCGTATTCCCAGATTTCAGCAATGACTTTGGTAAGTACTACGTAAGGCTGTTCGATTTTGCCCAAAAATAAAATCCAGATTTTCTTCTCTCAAAACCCGATTTCCGATTACGATTTTATTTTTAAAATTTTTTTTTTGTGAAATGACAAAAAGAAATTATTTCAAATATGCTATTTTTATTGCACATTTTGCAAACAATTTCCCCATTGGGATGAAAGCGCAGACCTTGCTCTTTATTAAACAAAAAATCCCTCAAGGGATTAATATAAAAAAAATGTTATGAACTTTTCCACCTCCTTTCGGTCTTGTCATATGGTACACCACGTGAAAACGAAACCGGTTACTTGCTTCAGAGTTGGTGGTGGTGTTTTAGCCGCATTCGCGTTCTCTTGTGCGGTCCGCTCTGCAACACACTGCTGCCATTCCGGTACGTGGTTTTTCTGAAGGTGTTGAAATAAGTTTGTCGTGCTATGATCTTTAACTGCCACGGACTTCAGACAGACTTTACAACGGGGAGTATTTTGCTCTTTATCCGAAGCGTCGAAGCTGTACCATTTTCCAAACAACGGACTTGCTTTTGGTCTTTTTGGCAACGAAATCCACGCTGGCCTTAGCAAACGGCGACATGTTTGTTTACAGTATGTGGGGAGAGCACGATGGGAGGAAGGAGGCGGAAGTCACTACGGCAACCCAGCGCAGCCCAGATACATGAACGGGGGCTGTACCGTAATTACCCTAGTTAAAGTGAAAAATCGTTTTTTTACGATTTACACGTTTTTAACATCGTCCTAACTATATAATCCGATTACGATTTAAAACGGATTAATCGAACAGGTTCTAATAAACTGGAATTATCCTTGATAATGGTCAGCAGTCAGAGACCTGAAAAACATGGAGTTTACTTGAACTTGCCCTTAAGGACTTGAGACAAGATTTGACATGCCCCAAAAATCTAAGATTGATACCACTCTCAGGTATGGTAAATATGGAGCAAAAGCCAGGGGGTGATTAGCGTAGCTTAGCATAAAAATTGGAAGCAGGGGGAGACAGCTCTTTCCAAAGTTCATTGCTAAGCTAAGCTAATCGCTCTTTGCTGTAGTTAACGCACAGACATGAGAGTGATATTGATCTCACCACCTAACTCTTGGCAAAAAGCGAATAAACATATTTCCAAAAAGGTTGAACTGTTCCTTTAAAAACAGCTCTGATATACAGCCAAAGGGAGTGATACTGATTTAGAAACAAATTAGACCTGTTAATGCTAAAAAAAAAAAAAAAAAAGTTAAACGGCATACTGTACAACCACAGATCTATGTAAAAAACATTATTTGAACATCTACTCACATCATACTTGACCTATTCTTTTGACATTATATAACTGTGTTAAATAATCAAATGGCCTGATTAAACCTGTTAAAATGTAATTACAGGTTGCTGTTTACAGCTGCTGGAGCACGTTGGCAGTATCTGCCTCTCGATTCATAGCATCAAGGTGAGAACACAGCATCAGTATTATGTAAGGCGTCTGAGAATATTGTGCGTGTGTGTGTGTTCACATTTGAGAAAGCTCTATGTATAAGTTGAGGGATGTGAGGCCTCATAAAAGAAGGATTTGGAAAGTGATTTATCTGTGTTTTGAGTGACTGTTACATCTGTGTACACAGCATCTCACTACTAAAACATTGTTTTGGCAAGAAGCACTTATCTGATAAAACTCTCACTCTCATTTTTCCAAAAGTTCACAGTACTATGTGACTAATAAATTGACCTCACTTTGTATATCTTTTATGATTTGATACCAGTTTCTTTCTTCATATCCTTTCCTTTTTGCGGAGTCCAAACATAACACGCATTTGTAAGGTTTACATTTAGATTTTAGGCTTTTAGCTGACGTAACTTACTCTGGATGTGGCTGTATAAGTTTAAATTGTTACATCACTGAAATACATCAAAGGGGGCAAAGGTCAGACTCATATTGCCCCGAAACAAGGGATAACAGCAATCCAGTAAAGACTGTAAAGACTTAACATAAATAAAAAGGGTAAAAATAGGAAAAAAAATGTATTTAGTTTATTTTACTTGTGTTGTTTACTTGTTGTTTTCTTATTTTACCAGAGCAAAATGTACCATCTATCATGCTTTTAAAAACAGAATTCCACAAATAAAACACTGAGAGGTGGGAAACCTGGAGTTAAATTTACAGATGCATATGGAATATCAAGGCTTTCTCAAGACCACATAGAGTCTGAGCGCTTCGACTCAGGAGGAAATCTGTCAGATTGTACCCCCCGGGCATTTCCTCCAAGCTGTGTGGTCCCCCAAAAAGACTGAGATCTATAACCGAAACACAGGCTGATTATCATAATTACGAGCTAAGTTCAACACCGATCACTCTGCCTGATCTCTCCCCTCTGTGTTTGCCAGTTATCCAAACTGGTGTTAGAAGATCTGGGAGAGAGAACGGAGCCTCAGAGACTTGAGCCACAGAGATCTGTGTCCCTGGAGGGTTTTTTTTGTTCTTGTGACTTTGACACCACCAGTTTCTTATCCTTCAATCTTCCATCCTAACTGCAGGATATTCAAGCAGGTCTGGAAGGTCTAAGTGCAGAAAATAAATATTTCCAGATACTGAAACATCTTTTAGTCGAACTGAAAATTGAATTCTCCTCACTGCTTGTGTAAGGAAATACACAAATAATAAAAAACTGATAAAACTGTTTCTAGACATATTTTTGGAAACAGCGTCCAACCCTCAGGCCTCTGGGTGGGCATCTCCCATGCCAACAGTCTACTGACATGAGCCAGCACTGAAAAGACATCGACTGTTGTATCGACTACGAACATTTATACAAGAAATTGTTTCAACAAGGCCACATAGCGTTAGCTAATCTATTAGTGACGTAAGCTGTCTGTCCCTTTATAACAATCAACGTTTGGGAGGACTCATCATGCTGTTAAGCTATCAAGCTAGGCTAACAAGCTTCCACGTTAGCCTAGCGTACTAACATTAGCACTAATTCCCACTAGACATTACCTTTCGGTTATGTTATTTAAACACGTGCTGAGTCATTGGCAGCTCCTGCACACTCAGTGTTGTGTTGGTCCTGCATTATTCAAAGGAGGGGGTCTAGCTAACGTTAGCTGTCTCTCTTTCATGGGTCTAGCTGTGGTAAAGGCAAATGACCAGATTGTCAAAACTCACAGCAAAGGAGAGTTCTGTAACCTCAGCACTCTGTAGAGTCACAGAGTAACGCTCACATTGTCAGTCAACCAAAAATTCACGCTCCCTGAAGCCCACTAATGTAGGCTATCAATGCAAAAAGATAAATAAAATTTAAATGTCTTCTTTGTGCTAATTAAATTTTTTTCTTTTTTACCAAATAAGCACACAATTCAGAACAAACACTAAGTATATATAGCATCTGCATATATTGTTTTCTGAGCAAAATCTTATTAAAATTTCAGTTTAACTTTAAAAGCTGGAAGCAAGCCTGAAAAAGCAGAGCAAAACGCTGTTATTTAGCTCTAACATGAAACTACAGGACTGACTTTGTTTTCACAGTACAAATTCCCGCTGTCAGCTCACAAATTAAGACAAAAAAGTAATCTCGTAGCGTGTAGAGTGATATTTCTCATCCATTACCAACACAGATCATCGTCAGAATCCACAGATCCCGTTAGCAAATAAAGGCCTGGAAAAAAAAAACATGGAAAATGTGTTGGAGGCCCCGTCTCGCCTCCTCTCCACTATCCCACTCTTCAGCACAGAACAGTGTTCTTGTTAGACAAAACAGTGGAGCAGCAGTGAACCAGGGGAACATTGTTGTGCTGTAAGCCCATGACGTTCTGCTTACACTGTGCTTTGCTTCTCTGTACAGACATAGATTAATAATGTTAAGGTCAGAGTCAAAACAGTGAATAAAAATAACTTTTCTTAAATGGGGTACAAATGCTTAACATATGTTCATGAAGAAATCAGACTATACAATAAAAGACAGTAAGATAAGTAGAAACCAGTAAAAAGAACAATACAATAATATAATAATATACACAATATGAATTATAATAATAAAAATAAAATAATAAAGAGAAAGCATGTTTATTGAAGGACAGTTTTTAAAAGGTATTAAATATTTGACTAAAGTCTGTTAATGCCTCTGTCTCTACAGAAATGACAGAGGGTGTGAAGGTCGTGCCTGCACACATGATCAGAAAGTTAGATGAAGTTAAATAGAATTAAAATATCTTTGAATTCTTTGTCTGTCAGATTAAAACTCTTATGTGCACCAACAGTAACAGGACAGGCTGGTTTTTAAGTAAGTGTTGATTTACAGGTACTTTTGCTTTACTGCAACAACTTTGTTGCTCTTACTTTATGCTGCATTCAATTACAAGTCTGAACTTGGGATTGTCTACTCCCGAGTAGTAGAAAATATTAAAAAAAAAAACAACCATATAAACCAGAGCTCCTGAACGAATTGGTTGGAAATATTTCTCAAACCCCAAATTCACAATGTGATGTGACTTTGTACAATATCAGTTTGTACATGATTGCACACATTAAAAAAAACCAAAAAAAACAGCATGCTTGAATCACTCAACATACAGTAACACTATCTGGGTTAAACATGTACAGTTCAAACTTTCTTGTACCCATAATTGTGCGTTCATGTCATATCGGAATTTTCGGAATTCCAAGTTTCCGATGTAAATAGCGTTTGCAGATTTTTCTGAAAGCTTAAATGTATCTGACATGGCACTTAATAATACAGAAGTGCCTGAAAACCAAACAAATACGAATGCTTCACATCAGTCAAAGACCATCATTCAATGTAACTAAACCCAAATGTAATAGATATGGTGTTATATTGTCAATCCACAGTATTTTAATACTCACACAACCAGCTGTGCAATCATACAACTGTCTTGATGACGTGAACGCTCACCAGTCTTCCGTCTTGCTACTTCGTACGTAGGAAATTAATTTAAGCATTGGACGTACATTGGACATTGTTTTAGCTGTATGTCTACATGTATCTTCCTGAACATTTGTTCTTAGCACTGTGTGCAGGTACACTGGGTGCTACTGGAAGCCAAATTCCTTGTATGTGTGAACGTGTTTGACCAATAAACCTGGTTCAGATTTTTCCCACTTTAGTAGCTCAGACAGCACAGAGGTTGTTGATGACATATTTCCCACATCTGGCCATAAACATATGCAGCATTACTATGTCAAACACAGTCAAAACTGCTGTTGCTCTCACCACATATGTACATTACACCAATCACGTTCCAAACTCTATAGGCATTCTAAGAAACTCCTAAATTTCTCCTGAAACACGCTGAAGATGTTTTCAGAGAGGAGTTTTCCTTTGTCCCTTTTTAAGAATGTTCTGACAGTAAAACAGCTGGGATAAAGATCAGAGAGGTATTTATATGGATGTCAAACCACTGGTCTTCACCGTCACCACCAGCCTCATCCTTCCCCTCCTTTCTCCCTACTCTACCTCCCATTCTAAGTTAAATGAGGTGACTGAGTTACGTAAACTCTGTGATCTACTTCCAGACAGCTGCTCCACTCTCCAACAACAAAGCGAGCTGGTGTCCTTTCAGTGAAACTATGTGCTCTCCTCCCTGATCACCACAGATCCTTTATTAAACCTGTGGACATGATGTCTCTGAGGACCCCACAGCAGGCAGAGCTAATCCTCTCTGTGTCCTTATACTCTGTCTTAATGGGTCCCTCTTTTCTCTTTGAGCCTGTTTCAACTTCATTATGAAAGATTTACAGTCAAGACCAGCTTAGTGGAGTCCAAGTCAGGACCAAGCAACAATTTCAGAAGGAAATGTCAGATGTGTCAGAACCACTTGGGGTCAAGCTCCAAAGCTGTAGCACAGTTTGCACTGTGGCAGACGGGAAATCTGTACTTAAAGTTAAAATGTTTGCAAAGGTTGTAATGCCAGTATTATCACTGCCACTGAAGGTCTGTTTGTTCTGTGATGTTTACAGCAGATGTATGAGCTTGCAAACTATGGAGGAAAACCCCAAAAAGATCAGTTCAATATCAGTGTATTTCATTTAGACGTACTGACACACAGACTCTACCCGACGCAATTAGACTCAATTTAATTTGGACCTGACCCAACACGAGTCACGGGCCGGGTCTCAGTTAGTAGGAGCCGAGTGGACCAGTGAAGGCCTCTATTGCTTGTATTGATGTCTGATTAAAACATGGATGCTGTGGCAGAGACAGGCCAAGAGAGCTGAGCCACACTGATGGATTTGTGGGCTAATTTTAAATAAAAATCAAATATTTGCGTTTTTAAAAATCACTTCAAGCCTTCTATTTTTTCTCAAATGCACATTTTCAAGGCTTTTCGAGGAGCGTGGGAACCCTGTTGTGAGCTCTGGCTATATGCCTGAAATGCAGATGTTAAATACCAGCTGTCATTCAGTCGCTCGCAATCGCAATGATTGGTAAATGACGGCTGCTGACAAACCTGCCTCTCGTGTCAGAGAGCAGCTGCACCTTTAAAGTCAGTTGCAATTTATTCCATCAGCATTGTCCCATACCAGTCAGCCGGAGCCACCAGGAAATGACATCCACTCATTTTAATTCACGTCTCAGGGTGTGGACTGAAGAAAAGTACAAACTGATAGTAATTATGTTTCATAACCAGAATTGACATAACACCGAAACTTATTTACAGCCGTCTATTGACTCTGTTTGTCCTCTTTTTCTTTACTAGAACAACGAGAAGCTGCTTTGATCCATAGCGTGACTACAGCTTCAACTAAATTAAAAAGGAAGGATATAAGCTTAAACTGAGTATAGTGGGACATCAGGGTGGCCTGGTAGCTAAACCATTCTGACCTGGAGACTTAAATCACCCGCGCTCATAAAATCACAGATGCAGAAAGATTGGTTTCATAACACCTAAACATCAGGCCACGGGGTGTGGATGTGGCTGCCTGGCTGCAGCTGCACAGGTCACAGGGTCAAGGTCAAAGGTGGAGAGGTGAGGGTTGAGGTTTTACTGGAAATATGAGAAGGGACGTTATGTTTAGAGGGTGGCTTAGGTGGGCAGGAGCTAGGCTTTTCCAGTTTTTTTCAGTGTCATGTTGAGTGCGAAGTCATCTTGCCTGGGGTATCACTGTTTGGTATTGATTGAGACAGGTTTTAAGGGGACAAAAAGGGAAAATAAAAGGGAATGTTGGACAATATTTTAGTCAAAGCAAGCAGCTATATGTGTGCATGTGTAAGCAGCTATTTGTCATCACACATCAGGGTATATTTTCCAATTTTTTCATTTTTCCAAGTATTTTCTTGGTTTGTACCATTTTAACAAAGTAAAGGTGTGTTCATTCATAAATGTATTTTGTAATTCTTACATAATTCTTCAAAAATGTAGTTTTCCTATTTTTCGTGATCTCTTCTGATTTGTCAAAACTGAGATTCCACAAATGAGTTCTCACATCTCTAGATCAGAGATCAGTAACCACACTGATCTCAACATCCGGACCGTGACCTACTGGCCTCATAAAAACATGTGGTTGCTTCTTCTACTGTCACATGTTTGTATGTGTGTGTGTGTGCGTGTGTGTGTGTGTGTGTGTGTGTGTGTGTGCGTGTGTGTATGAGAGAGAGAGAGACAGTGGGTTTGGGCATTAGTGGTGTGGAAGAAACAAAGATCAGTCATGTTGGTCAGCGGTTCAGTGTGTGGCTGAGAAGTCTCTGCTCTGAGAACCTTCTGCCTCAGTCACACCCACAGTGTGTTTTATTTGCCCTGAGTGGACACATTTACTTTTGCTACATTCATTTCACATGTTTTGCTCACATAAGTCAAGGATCTGATTCCAAACGTGAAATAAACAAAGAAAAAGCATATGGAATGTGATATTTTAAGTCAGACACATTTCAGAATTTTCAGGAAATCTCATTTTTCTGAGCATTCATTAAAGGGAAACTCCGGTATTTTGAAACCTGGGCCCTATTTTTACAAACTGGGATTGAAATGGCTAATACTTACCAAAAGTTTTGGAATTGGTCCAGTAGATCGCCTCTGCTGGCATCCTTGAACGGGCTGCCCTACAGAGACAGACCACTTGTTAAAGAGTAAGATCCTTTTTGTTTAACCAGAAACAGAAAGTCTCGCTGAATGAAAAGTCTCACTCTGAAATCTCGCGAGAGGTTGAGTTGTTGCAGGAAGACAAACGGATCTTACTCTTTAACAAATGGTCTGTCTCTGTAGGGATCCTTTCCATAATGTTGTCAGACACTTCAAATAACAGTCTGAGCCTGTCTGTGGCAAAAACAAGCACTTTTAGTGGACTGACTTTTCATGGGCACAGGATTACCTTGCAGCCATTGCAGCCCGTTCACAGAGTTTCCCTTTGGAAGCAACTTTTCCTCTATCTGATTTTTTTCCCAGCTGATTTATTATTGATGATAATAGAGACGTGCTCTAATGAACCAAACTGAACGTAAAATTGCTCCAGGTTTTGAATAACATGCTCTAGAAATGCTGGGAGTGAACATGTCTTAACACATTAGTGCAGTGTTGGGAAGCAGCCAGCCTGGACGTCAGCAAGGTCACAGCTGACTCCATCAGTCTGACTTCACCTGAGTCGAGCGCTCTCCTCCCGTCTGTTGCGTGTCAGGCTCCCGAGAGCCACCTGGACCTCCTCCACCACCTCAGGGAACACGCCTTATTATTCAAGCCATTACTCACCCCGGTGCTGGATTACTCACACCTTCACTCCCTTGCTCTATTTCACACTAGACTTTCACACTCTTTGTGTGAGACGGCCGCCAACGCAGCAGAAGCAGATCCCTGCCAACAAACACACCCCTCGCCTGCAGTGATAAACAGAAACAAAGCTGGACTTTCTCATCCCTCCAGTGACAGAGACATCACTGAATGAAACACATCAACAATAATTCACCAAGAAAACAGTTGTATAACTTCTAAAACAATAAGCCATGCTCAGAATAAAGGTCCTGCCACATGAAAAAGCTCAACCACAAGCAAAGATATCAGATTCCTAAAAGGCCTTCACACAAATATGATAATGGTGACTGTTAGATTATGAAAACAAGAATGTCGTGTCTGTAGTCATGCATTTAACCTACATTACATAACCTGCAATACTGTTGTTTTCCTTCTAGACAGATGTTTTATTTCAGCTTTCCCTTGCAAGGCTTTTTGTACTTTGAATAAAAAGATTAAGTCATTATCTTGCTGAGATCAGTCAGGGCCTGAGCTGTCACACAAACACTCCACTCACACTGCTGGTGCGTACCTTGCTGGCAAGCTACAGCTAACATCTATAAAGGATCCTACATTAAGATGAATAAGCATACAGAAAAACCTTTCCAGCAGTAAAATTTGCACAAATAAAGTTGAAAAGTTGCTTTGAGTACAGTCTGAACACACCTTTAGGGCCAACTTATATTACACACCTATTTGATGGAAACTATGCCACACAAGTTTTGGTTCAGGTGTGGTCTTTCTCTCTCTATTTATCCTCCGAAATAAAAGCCTCACTACCTCATTAGAATAAAAGTGGTGGTGGTGGTGGTGGTGGGGGGGGCACATAGGGGGAACTAAATGAAAACCAAAATTACTTTACTTGGTCCGTATTTCATTGTGGTTACTAACTAAATAAGATTAAACCACCAAACACTTTCAGTGTAGTACCCTTGAAACTCGTACCTAACCATACCTACATGTACCTAAACCCTAGATCTGTGGTAGAGATCTCTGTGTACTCTTAAATGTAGGCGGAGTTGTTACCGGGTGGTAATAGTATGTAGCGTGACTTCATATCTAACACGACACAGTAAACAAAGGAACACAAGAATACAATGGAGGACATCAAATGTTTGAGAAAAAGCTGCAGGCAGCAAGGAAAAATACTGCCGAATTGTGCATTGAGTCCTTTGTTACGCAAGAAGTGACGATTCTGTTGACCAATCAACGGACTGCAGTGTTTCTAGCTCCACCTTTAAGTCCCGGGTCAGTGTGCTAGGTACCTCAACAGAGGGGTAACGAAAAACGTGACGGAATGGGGTGGTTCTGTTGGTACCGTCCACAACTTTTGCAGTTGAAATCTAAAATAACCGTTCTACTGTGTAACGAACTGAATTGAACTGAACTGGACTGCTTGGTGGAAACGCAGCTTTAGGACACAAACATGGTCCATGGACATATGCGGACGCAAAAGACAACACCTGGCCCAGCAGGCACTAACACGCAACCTTGGTGAACATACTCAACGTGCACTCTTTTGCACCGGCGGAGGTAACAAACGTCATTCCTCAAGGGGGCATAGACCCGTGCATACAGTTCTCCTTAATGCATCCATGACACGGACACGTTCAGCTAGAGCGTCGTCGAACTGGTCAGCCATGGTTGTTTTGAGCGAAAGTGAACCCAAACAGAAGGGTTCAGTTCTGTCTTGTTGTTTCATGTTATAGCGCTCCTAGCTACAATGCTCAGACTGCAGCTCGCTCGCATAGCCCAGTATTATTTCTGCATAATACCTGTACTTTGCTGGCCCCTTTGTGGCCCCTGATTTAGTAAAATCCTAGATGCGCCCCTGTAATTGCATGTGTTCAAACCTCCAACCAGCTTTTTGTTTGCTTCTGCACCTCCAGAAGATGACATCACAGAGAAGTTCAAAGCATGTGTGAGGTGAACTCACCAACCCTGCACAGACTGTACCTCCACACCTGGCTCATGTTGCCTCTTAGATCCGAGGCTCTCTGGATGTCAGCCAGCAAGCCTCTTTTTGTGTCGCTGGATGTTACTGGGACAGGTTTGAACAATGTCTCCTTTGTCTCCCAGCAGGCTCACCTATTCCTCTGCCTCTCTGAAGTGACAGAGCAGGTGACGAGGTAAGTACCAGGAGGAAGATAAAAAGCCTGAGATTAGCTTGAAAGGAAGTGAGGTCCTGTGGTGCACCAGATGTATCCAAAATGCAGAGCAGAAGGATTGGGAGAAGAAATTGACTTAAAAGACTTGAAATGAATGATTAATGGATGAATTCCTACAATTATCCACTCAAACTGTTACGAATTATATCACACTGAAATGTTTACAATTCTCTCTTAGTGCTGCACATGTTTCCCAATCAGTAACTATCAATTTCTCAATATGTATCAAAGCTTGTGTCAACTGTACAATCCAGTCCAACACAACAGCCCTGCAAAAACTCCCAACTGCGTCACAGAAGTGTTCATTTGACTCTGTAGTCACTTGGAGGCTGTAACTTAACCTTTATTGTGCTGCTACTACTGTAGTGACAATGATAAGTGAGTTTGAAGAAATGATTGACAGCTGATAGAGTCCTAGAATGACGTAAGCTCCTCAGGAAGATTGCTCCAAAGTCTGTCAGACAAAGATCACCTGTTGTTTCCAATCCAGACTTTGAAACTGCTGTTATGGATCTGTCTAAGCACTCTGGGCTGTCATGTGGTTCAGCTGGGGTTAAACTGCCCCTGATGGAATTGAGTTCCAGGCCCTTTCTGGCCTTAAAAACAGCACTGAGTTAAGACAAAGTAACTTTAGAATGAGCGTAATAGTGCAACTTAGAACTTTGAGAACTTAGAACAATATGTTTCATCTCCTAGATCCTTTGTAATTTAAAGCCCACTGTTGATTGTTAAAACATTTCTGAGGACCACCTTCCCAAAACTCTAGGCAAAATAAGCTCCTCTGCGATCGTAAAGGGTTTCTAGCTATGAGCTACATTCAGCCACCATATAGCTCGCTTTCAAAGTAGCTTTTGACTGAGTTGTTAATGTTGTGACAACTTTCTGTTGTGCCTGAAGCCCGTCTCTTTTGCTTAGGAAATATTCTTTTGGCTTCCCAACACATCCCGGGTGCTTTGTGTATAAGTGTCTCTGGAGCTTCGATGGGTTTTGACAGGATTTCACCACATTCAACACACTGTGCTTTGCACTGCCTTTCATTATGATTCCAAATTTAATGTATTCAGGCTCATATTTCCTCACCACACGCTTTGGAGCTTTTACTGCCGCGGGGTTGTCTCCCACATCACTTTTTCGTTTCAGAAACCGATCCATTTAGTGTCACTGCATCTGAGGGAACGTTAGCTAGCTAACAGTGGAAAACACGTTTGTCAGATATTAAAATAACTAGCTTTGTAAATTACCAAAAAAAAAACATTTTTAATTTTAATCTAACCATTTGGCAGTAACACTGCCTCCGTGGCCCACTAGCTGGCGCTCTGAGGCCCACCAGTGGGCCGCGGACCACTAGCTGAGAATGGCTGTCCTATAGATCACCAAAAGCACAAGCTGGCCCATCCCTCACCCTCCTCCCTCAGCTTCTGGCTGGCTGGTCATACATCAGTCCAACTGATCATGCCAAAACAAATAATAATAATCATAATAAATAACAATAATATGAAGCAGTTTTCCTGAGCTGCCCATGCGATCACTAAATAACTTGCCAGTTTGACGGTCTCTTTTTCAAACAACCATGTCCCTCATTTTGTTGTTTATCCCATTTAAATATTCTTTTGGCCTGTCTATTCTCATCCATATCTATTAACCTGTTCCATAGCCTGTCCATACAAACTGTCTCCATAACCTCACAGTTACAAGAAAAAGTTCTGCATTAAAAATGTATTTTTAATTTTAAAAGTTGTCTTTGTTATCAGCTTAACGTGTACTTAACGTGCCAACATTTAAAGTATTTATCATTATTTATAATTTGACTATTATTATTATAGTTAGAGGCGCGAGAGGAAACCTAATTTGTATACAACTTCCTCAAATAGGTTTACCAAGTTTTGGGGCCATTTGCTTTCTACATTAGCATATATATAGATATATGGTTATCTGACAAATTGATGTGACTGACCCTACCTTTTTTTCTTCTCATGGTTTTCAATGCATTAATCAATAAACAGATGGAGACAAAACATAATAATTCGTATGTTACTGTGCAGTATATTTATTTTTTCAGGGTCAAAGTTACAAAGAAGCCTTGGTACTGTAATACTAACAACAGCACTCCTGTTGTGTTTACAAGGCATACATGCACATTACATATCCAAATAAGTAGTTGAATCAGATACACAATCTCTACATCTCCACATCCGTCCCCTCGGTCCAAAATGTCACAAGCAATTACCTGGATAACATAATGCGGGTGTTTAGTCAGGAGATCTGATGTAATTGAGCCAACTTGGCAGAACAACGGAAACATTGAAGAAAAAATGAGCACACTGCGAGTTCCTCATCAGTTTAATGACAGTGACCTCTCGTCTAACCAAAAGAACAGACTGGATGCATTAATAAAATGTCCAGTGGGGGTAAACTATTTTCATAGGAGCCTGGAGAGTGCTCATAAAACTGGAAAAGGAAAACAGCAATGAAAGGTTACAATTTTTTACGATTCTCTGCTTACAGATTGCTTAGATACACACTATGTTTTTTTTCCCATTTAAATGGTCATTAGATGAAGTCATGGCTGATGGATGTTATTACATTTAATTATTAAAAGGTATTCATTGTTCATTTCCTCTCAGTTTCCAGCAGCATGGGAAGAAAATTGGCATTCTTGCACTGATTATGGTTTAGGGAAAGGGTTGTGGAAAAACAGGGACCCCCCTCTTATAAAGGACAGATATATGCTGGAGACTCTCATCAGCTTGTGATTTAGTCAGCAGGTCTGCAGTTTAGAGTCAGATGCATTTACATCCACCTGTATGTAATATATTATATCTGTATGTGCATTTTCAGTTTGTGCATAAAAAACTGTGTGAAAAGGTAAAAGAAAAAGGTGAAGATATTATAAAACACCTCATACATCACATAAATGAACAGTGAAATGCATGGTACATCACCAATGTCTGTCTTATTTACAGTGTGTACTTTTCCTTGAAACATTAGCCAAGTGCACTGCCTTCATCTACAGGTGTTAGCTTGGGTATCAGATTGTTTTATTGTCATGTCAAGTATTCTCTATCTTCCCCTGATGTGTAGCTGTTGCTCTACTTTTTTCCCTGTGACCTCCGTTCATGAGCTGTCACTCCGCTCTCCTTTGTTCTGAATTAACTGCCAGCAATCGAGCAGTGATTGATCGGTGCAGCTGATCCGCGAGACACTGCGGCCAAGTTGCAGTGGTAGGCCTGTGTAAACTAATTCCCTGTGGCGTGGATATGAACGCCGTGAGAAAAGCAATGGGAAAACTCCCTTTCCCTTGCAGCTTTATCCACGGCTTTATCCCACAGTGGGAGCAGATTGGTTCAGCCCTGCAGCGGTGGCAGACGTACCTGTCCGGATAAGGAGGGAGAATGTAGGCCTATTGTTGAGCTGATAAGGACTGATTGCTGATATGTTGGTTGTAAGGTGGGGTAGGATATTGTGTCACTCCTGGACAGATTGTGACAATATTTGACTCAGCTGTGGCACAGCTTCAACCAGTCCAACAGAGATATGGTGTCTGCTGCTCAACTTTATCTCCCCTCAGTGTTTTGTAAGACTTACCTGGTATCTCTTGTTACACAAGATGAGCCCAATTATTTGTTAGTCTAGACCATGTTACATTCTGCATTCATAACACCGGATACTTATTATTTTAAAAGGAAAATGACTCGTAAACTCATCCATTGTTGCCCAGTTTGCCTGCAGGTTTACTGTTTAATGTAACTTCTGGCTTTTATCATGACAGCGAGGACAATATCTAAGGAATCAGGTTTGTGTCAATACAATCAAACAAAACTTCTTAAATATCAAACAAAAATAAGAATTTGGGAGAGAGTAAAACTCACTGAAGCAAAAAAAAAAAAGTCATCTCAAAAGTAAAACTTATAACTTGAAAACAAATTATTTGTGTAATCATGTGACTGAATACAGCCCCTGCTCAGCGGTGGAGAGCACAGGTAGCTACACTAAATACTAGTGAGTGAGAACGATAGTGAGCGAGCGGCTGTGTTCAAACATCCAGAGTTTGTAGCCACAGCTGTATTCCAAAGAGCGAGTCTGTGGTATTACAGCAGAGCAGAGTGACATGGATACTGTCAGGGGCGTGTCATGGGAGTCCTATTATCCTAAACTATGATTGGCTCTCTGCCCAATCAGAGGTGGGACCTTAGTTCAAACCAACTGTTTGACGAATAAACCGGACTTCTGTTTATAGGTATTTATTTTTTGAATGCAAATTTTAAACACAGGAATGTAAGAAACTGTAATGTTAGTAGATAAAGTAGATATGAGTTCTGTTCAGTAATGTTTCTTTCAGCTACTACACAGGTATTACTCAGGCTTCCCTCTATCGCTTTCATTTGGTTCAAAATGCTGCTGCTAGGATTATCACCGGTTCATGAAAATTAGATCATATAACTCCCATTCTGGCCTCCCTGCATTGGCTTCCTGCACTGGCTTGTTGACCTTCAAGGCTTTACATGACCAGGCCCGTAATTATATCAAAGATCTACTAACGGCCTTTGAGCCTGGGCGCCCTCTTAGATGGGCTGATAGCCGCTTTCTGGTTGTTCCCTGAGCCCGACTGGTGACTAAGGGCTATCAGGCTTTTGCAGTCCAGGCCCCCAAACTCTGGAATGACTTACCTGCTGAGGTTAGGTTTGCTAAATCTATCACTGCTTTTAAATCTCTTCTTAAAACTTTCTTTTTTAGAAAAAGCTTTTATCTCTGTGTGAATTTTATTTTGTTTCATTTTTATCTGTTTATATTTTATTATTACTGCTTTGTTGTATTTTATCTTTTTCTGAAGCATGTTGTAACAGTGTTAAGAAAAGTGCTATATAAATAAAGTTTATTATTATTATAGTTTATTAGGGGAGACAGAAATGGTAAATGAACGCTATTCCAACGTGTGCGTGTGTGTGTGTGTGTGTGTGTGTGTGTGTGTGTGTGTGACAGCTGTAGCCTCAGAATGCTTAAATATAGAAGAAGGCATAAATTTAAAAATCACGAATAAGACTAAAACTTCAATGACAAAAACTAGACTAAAATAATATAAATATCTATCTACAGTAAAACTAACAGTAATCAAATAACTCAAATGCAACCAAAACTAATATTTTTTAAATGACCAAGGCTAAAACTAAACTAAAAGAGAAAGAGAAAAAAGATTAAGAACCAATCAAAATCAGGTGCCAAAATGGACGCTGACTGTGGCCACCTGCCAATGCAAAGTTATAGATTTGCTGTTCTGTTGTTGCCAGAATAGCAGCTTTGACTTTCAAAGCCCTTGATTGAGCCTGGTGATAAATGTGTAGCGACTATTTGAGCGGCATCAGTTACTTCCTGCGCTCAGGTTGCAGCAGCTCACATAACAATTGCTGGGAGGTGAGAGATCTGGGTCGACAGAAGTGTGTCTGAAACATTAATCAGCTCTGCAACCAGATAGAGAACTACACTGTGCTACACTATTATCCAGACAGATCTACTAACTGCACCAAAAACAATTCTAGCTGTGACATAACACTGTATGTGAAAAGACTGGAGAAAGATATTCAACATCTTTGATATGGCTTTCATGATAAAACTATTTCTATTCTGTGCTTTTTTTATTGTTGTTTGCTCCATGAAGATGGGACTTTACCTGAGTGTGAACCTTACTGATACCGGTTAATAGCTAAAAATTGAACAACGCCGGCTGTGTAATAATATTTAACTGATCTAATGCTATCAGAGTAGCTGAAATGATTAAAGACAACATCAGACTGGTAATAAGAAGGTTGGTGCAGTACTAATTTGCAGTTCAGCATGGCCTTTGTTTTCATATGGTAATAGTGTGAATGCTGCATTAGAAACAGACCAAACATAGATGACACCCACCATCACTGTCCGTAGTGATGAGTCAACAGAGTCATAGTGGTCTAACATTTTGACTGTGCAGATTTCTGGGAATGAGAGCATCTAATGCTGTGGGAACCTTTCTCAGAAACCAGAAGGTCATCAGCTGCTTGCATATAAACATTCAATCCACACACTTTAACCCTTCACTGTCTAACCAAAGGAAAGTTCTCACCTGTGAAGCAAAGGTGTGCGTCATCAGCAGCTACTAATGACAAGCATAACCGAATCTACGTCACACATCAGATTACAGTGCAGCGCAGACGTATTAGGAGAGTAGCACCTTTTTAATTGTTTTGGTTCTTACAGCACTTTGATTTGTAGATTTTTATACATAATCATAGTATACATAATCCCCCAGGTTTAAGACAATGCAGTAAAACAATGATCCTAACATACAGACAGGGGAACTGAGTTTTTATAAGCAAAAGAGTCAAATATTATTGGCTGCCTAAGTCATTCAACCTCAGTCCATCTCATCATGTGTTTCAACTGCTGTAGACCAGACTGAAGTAAAAAAAACTCAAAATAAGTAAGAATTGTGGATGGCAGCAGCACAGGCCTGAAAGAGCAATACAAGGGAAGATACCAAGTGTCTGCTGGTGTCATTACCTGCAAAGAATCTAAAGCAAATATTAAATATAATGACTTTGATTAGATTTGATTTGTGGAGGTAAACACCCTCAAATTAAAGCTGAAAGTCAAAACTAACAAAATACATGGTCCTGTGGCTCCATGAATACACCATAAGAGCTAAAGAGGGAAGACAAAAATAAAAACATTACTCTCTTTTAATATCCTAACAGAATATTACACTGTGGACTTGATCTTCCAATAATATTCATCCACAAACACAGATAATATATAATATACTCTAATCGTTAACTGCCACTTTTTTACTCAATAAACATCTTTCATAGAGTGCAGGTATATTTAGCATATTTAACTTCAGATGAAATAATTAAAAAGTCACTCACCTTTTTGCTACAATTACAGTAAATAAAACTGAACAACAGTCAGTGCAAATAGTACTTGAAATGCAGCTTTAATCTACTTTATTTAGTCATGCTGCGCCTTATATACTGCAATACTGAAATACACACTTACATAGTACAGCATTTCTTCAGACTAGCAAAGCCAACTTAACCTTAGGCATGTTAACTGATCATTAAACCCGGTAGAATCGCAGTGCATTGAGCTAATATAGCAGTCTTGGGAGTATTAAGTTGTTCTGTGAAAAGAAGTTATATTGTCTCTTAATATCAAACACACTATGAAACAAAATACTGACAAACCCTGTTCCCTTATCAGCCAGGAGCTAAATAAAATTTAAAAAAAAAATACAATCAACTAAACTAACACAAAATATACCATTTTCCTTTATTTTGTAGACAAACTTGTACCGCGTGACACAATTATCACACTAAAGGTCTTTTACACTCACGGTAGGACTCTCAGCGTTAAACTCTCATATAAATGTGTTGTGAGCTAATATTTCCCTGAGCGAGAGCAGAAGAAGGACGAGTTGTGCTGTTCATTTGTGACTCACATTGATGTGAAAGACATGAAGACATAACAAGGCTGAAGCACAGAGACAGAGGACATACATTAGAAGGCCACAACCTTTATATCACTAGATAAGCTAAACAGTGTGTTTCATTCTTTTGGCACACAGAGAACAGAACAGTCACAGTCCTGGGCCAAATCCTAATAGTCCTCTAATGTCTGTGCACTCAGACTAGATCAAGGCTAAACTGTCTTTCCCTCTGTACTTTGATGATCTGGGCTGTTTAGGGGGGGACAAACGCTGAAGGTAACTGTTGTCAGCATTTGACAGAGAGGAAAATCAAGACTAAGAGTCTACAGCCATGCTAGCAGCTCTGTGAGGCTGTACTTATAGGCACAGCTTTGAGCTTTCACCCTCTTAGTTTAGCATGTTAGCATGCTAACATTTGCTAATTCACACTTAACACAAAGTAAAACTGAGGCTGATAGGATTGTCGTTAGTTTTGCAGGTATTTGGTCATGAACCAAAGTAGTGGACTAATTAAATATTTGACCTGATGATTGTGTGAGATGAAAAATTAAGGGATCACTAAAGTGATTACAATTCATGATCTGGGGGACATGAATGTGTGTACCAAATTACATGACAATCCAGCCAATAGTTGTTGAGATATTTCTCTCGAAACCACAAATATGAACCTTATAGTGGTGCTAGAGGAAAAATCAGGGGATCATCAAAGTCTTAAGGATTCATTATCTGGGGACCACACATTTGTGTACAAAATGTTGAGCCACTCTATCAAGTAGATGTAGAGATATTTCCTTCGATATGTGACAACTGCTGGTGGCGCTAAAACCCAGAAATGTCAGCCAAATGGTGGTGCTAAACGAAAAGTCAGGGGATCACCAAAGTCATTAAGATTCATCCTCTGTACACCATGAATGTCTGTACCAAATTTCATGGCAATCCATCCAATAGCTGTGGCATTTCACTGAAAGCCAAATTGTCAACCTCATGGTGATGCTAGAGGAAAAATCAGGGGATCAGTTGGTGGGATTCATCCTCTGGGGACCATGAATGTCAGTACAACATTGCATGGCAGGCCATCTAATAGTTGTTGAGATATTGAGATATTTCACTGTATAAGGGACCTGTTTGTGGTGCTAGATTAAAAGTCATGGGATCACCAAAATCTTTACACTTCCTTCTCTGGGAACCATGAATGTTTGTACCATATTTCATGGCAATCAATCCAACAGTTGTTGAGATATTTCACTAAAAAACAAAAATGTCAGCAGGATTCATCTTCTGGGGATGATGAACATCTGTAGAAACGTTCATGGCAATCCATCCCATAGTTGTTGAGATATTTTGGTATAGACCAAAGCGGTAGACCAACTGACATTGCCATCCCTTTTTTTTTAGTATGTCAAATAAAATAGAATTTGAGTTGGTAATCCATGACATACTTTTTTTGGCAAACGTTTTCAGAGTTTTAGTACCCTTTGGTCTTCAATGTAGTTGTTAGGACTGTTAAAAACTGTTTTATCACAGAACCTAAGATTAAAGGTTGGCACATAGGGGCATAAAACGTAATAAGTAATATGAACAGGAGATAAACTAATTAATGTTTATAAGTAATCAGCAAGATCTTGAATCCTAAAAGAATATGGGAGCCAATGCATGGATTACAAAATAGAGGATGGATATGATCAATCTTGTAGGTAAAAGCATTGCTGTAACTGGTGATAAAAATGAGCTTTGCACATTATGCAATAATAAATATAATATAATTCAATTATATTGAATTTGAATTATATAATTCAAATACAATTATATATAATTATAGTACATGAGGAAATATAACATTATAACAATTCTTAATAGGATAAGAAAGCAGTCCCTTACATATACTGTAGTTCTCAGCTGATAAACAGCATTGACAAATCTTTGTACATGACCTTTAAAACTTAAATTAGGGTAAAACTTTACTCCTAGATGAATATCTGGGCGACTGGGTGGAGCCAAGTGTGTGTCACAGCCAGCGGCTCTTTGAAGCTGCAGTATCTTCTCACTCAGACAATAATTGTGAAGACTCAGAAGTGAAACAGCTACTAAGACGCTAAACTATTTAAAAATGTATAGACTTCTACATGCATCATGTAAAAGCCATTAAGGGGCTATGCTGAATCACACCACAGAACTTGATATGTGTGAGAATGTGGCAGATTATGATTTTCTGAGCAAGAATGCTCTTCCTCATCTTCACCATGTTTCACATTGAAACCACAAGCCTCTGGCTACTGCAGGAGAGGGATAAGACAGTGACAGCAACTGTTCTTTGAGTGATTTTATGTTGATTAGACATTCAATGGTTACAAATGTCTATGGTCTAGGATAAAATGAGGGTACTTAGGGTTTAAAAGTGAAAGAGTACATCTACTGGGGTCTATAACAAATATAACGCATTACCTAGTACATCTGGACTTTGGTGAATAGTTTTGACATTTAGCTGTTTATAATAGTTTGAATATGCAATAATATATTAACTGTTTGTCTAAAACTGGGCTCTGCATCGTCAGAAAGATTTGGGCTGTGTGAGAGGAGAAGTGTCTAGAGCTCAGTGGGTTTTAAAAGGATGGGGATGTGGCTCTCATTCGCCTCCTCAATTGAAGCAGCAACCTTCCAGTTTCAAGTATTTTATGTCTGTAAGCTATAAAAGCAGTGGCTCTCTGCATACCTTAACTGTCCCTGTAATGTTCTGAGGAAACGGTTAGAGTGTCATGTGTCAGAAAACCGGTTCATGGAGATAAATGTGCCTGTTAGTGAGCTCATGTCTCACTCAACAATGTGTCTATTGTCCTGTTTGTCTTGCCACGAGTTCAGATATTTAGATATTTTTTACTGATAATGGGCTTGTTGTTAAACTGTGGTAAGATGTTGAAGACAAAACTGCATACAAACCTAATGAAAAACAATGAGGTCCCAGTGGGAAGACATGTTAGTCAAAACACGGAAGCCAAAAACCCACATGCAAAGTCATGAGGGGTGTTTGTCGACCCTTATGATCGGATTTGACCATGTGTTGTAGCATGTCTCCATCAGTTCATCTGATCCAGCGCAACGGTGAACAATTGGGGGCAATCCATGTCACGTTTTTTCTCAGAAATTGGCTTGCAGCAACTATTTCCATTTTTTTAGGGCTTTTAACCAGCGTTCTTACCTAGAGACTAAGGGCCAAGTCACAACAGTGTTAAAAACTGCTAGATTTTGGACCGAAATCAGTTCTTTTCAATGGAATGGACCACTGATGACCAATTGCTTGCAAACTGTCATATCATATTAGCTGTGTTGCACCTCTTGAGCAAACTGTGTTAATAGTGTTTGAGTGTTTCAACCTGTTCTGAATGTCTGGGCTGGAAGGTATAGTGAAAGGCCTGATGCATAGCCTCCTCTCTGCTTTATCCCGATGCCTCCCCGATCTCGTTGTCGAGACATTTCATGAAAACTCAAAACTGTCAACCAAATGGTGGCGCTAGACGAAAAGTCCGGGGATCACCAAAGTCAGTAAGATTCATTGTCAGGGAACCATAAATGTGTGTAAAAAAATGTATGTCAATAAATCCAAGAGTCTGTCTGGACCAAAGTGGTGGACCGACAGACCGACATTGCTATCCATAAAGCCATGCCGCTACCCCCCCCACCCCCCACCCCATTTCTGACGTCGGAATGGAGGTGGGGTAAGAGGTTGTGACACAGTTATCTAATTAGCACATGGTTTGGTTTGAAGCCTACTGAGGAGTTTAACCTAGTATCCGATTAGCTGCCGAGCTAGCTTGCATTTAGCATGTTACAGTTTAGCTCACCAACTACCCCGCAGGTAGTCACTACATCATTATGATTTCAGCACCACCTATTTCAGGATGATGTTCGAATTCATTTCACTGTTCACTTTTTGGTATGAACACAGACTAAAACCAAAAGGAAAGGTAAAATTAAACACCAAGATGTTCTACTTTAGTTTCTGACAACAGATTTCTTCAGACATTTCAAAATAGAGCCATATTAGAGTAAGAAGTGTTGGAAAGGTTTTTGCAATTTGGACAAATCTTAACCATCTGTTAAGTAGTGAAAATTTTAATGAAACGTTTCTCTTCATTAAATCTGCCTCATGCACAAGTTGCTGAAGCTGTCTTGTTCAGCCAAGACACTGAGCCTCCTGCAACAGCTGCTGGATGCATTACTCTCTCCTCTCTCCTTCTCTCCCTTAGACAAAACAAGGCAGTACAGGAAGCCTTGATTAAAGCACTTCCTGTCTGACTGGCCCGAAGGATCAAGGAGCTTGGCGGCTGCTTGTGTATTATTTTACCCCCGCCGCTCTGAGTTGAGGTTGCCTCGACTTCATCCAGTGAAGTTTACTGCTGAAATTGGAGAAGCGGGTGCTGAGGAGCTCTGTTAATCAAGGAGCGCTGTGAGAGTGCAGAAGTGTGTGTGGGTGTTCGTGGTAATGAGGTTAAGTTGATGAGAAACAACAACTTTTCACAATTAAAGGAATAGATCAACGTTTTACTTAAAGCTCAAAGATGAGCATTAAATAAGGAGCACTGAACTGGAGCCAAAACATGATTAGCCTAGCTTAGCATAAAGACTGGAAATAGGGGGAAACAGCTATCCTAGCACTGTCCAAAGTAAAAAAGAAATTTAACATAAATGTATTGAGCTAGAACATTTTCTAGTATTGTCTAGTACAGCAGAATAACTAATGCACACATGTTTTTTAATTGTCCTCATGAGAGTTGTGTTTAAATGTAAAACCTGTGTCTCCATGCTGCCTATTATCTGTACCTTATGTAAATGTTGTGTAACAGCGGAGTGTATCTACTCTGACAGGTTTAATTAAAGTTTGCGGAGGAGTGTGGTGGGTGGGAAGAGGGCCGCTGTCACACGTCTGGCTTTGTTTTCCCTTCACACTGTGAGTCAGCAGAGGCCGCTCCCTCCGACAGTCTGCAGCAGCAGGAAGTTTCGTCTGGGCTGTCTCGCTGCAGTTGCTGGCGGACCACCGGCCTGCCGAGGGGACAGATGCTCCTGTCTGGTTCTGTGTCAGTTTCATGAGGTACTGAAAGGGGTTTCCTATCATGGGTGAGCAGTGCAAGTTGTGAATTCACCATGGGTAAAGGAACACCAAAGAGGAAAAAAGACTGATCACGTAGTAGAGCATACAATTAATATGAATCCAGTGTCATCACTTCGGTCTGAGCTCACCAGAAGCCCGCTCCTCTTCACATTCATCCAGATCTCAGCCATTCTCTTCATCCATCACCACCACCAGTGTCTGGACTCCATCAGGGGTGTATCCTATTCTACTCACGGCTGCACTACCCCCTTAAAATATGATGATGTTACGAAGGAGTATCACCAAAGACTCTTCATATATCTCATCTTTATTGTGCACATGTCAAGAAAATACTCTTAATGAAGTTTCTCCTGATTGAACTAAAGCTGTCAGACAAATGTAGTGTAGTAAAAAGTTCAATATTTGCCTCTGAGCTGTAGTGGAGGAGAAGCATAAAGTTGCATAAAATGGAAATACTCATGAAAAGTACAAGTACCTCACATTTGTACTTAAGTACAGTACTTGAGTAAATATACTTAGGCCCTAATTACATTCCACCACTGTTCTTTTCCTTAAAAAATGACTCCAACATCTTAAATATCATAATTGAATATACAAAGGAAGGGATTTACATTTTCATATTCATTATATAAAGGTTCCTAAAACACTTATATGACATCTGTCTGCTTGGTTTAGATTCTTTGTATAATTTGAATCATGCTCGGGTTTTACATCATGTAAATTTCCATGCTTTTCTTAGGTTTAGTTATGTAACTTGTGAGAAGATCATCAGCACTCCCTCTGAGTGTCAGAGTGCAACACTGTTTTTGCAGTCCACCTGCTGATCCTCCCTACCAAGTGACACTCATTTTCACCACCACTTTTTAAACACCACTACATGCCCGTACAGGTGTGTGAGATTGCATCTAGAGCTATGTTTGAGTGGCGACCGCTGCAGGAGTGATGTTTTGATCCTTTCTTACCCCCATTCATGAGTCACTCCACAGCTGGCTTTTGTAACACCAAAGAGGCTCAACTGCGGCAAGAGAGCTAAAACATGGCCAAGTCAAATGTTGGTTTTACTTGAGGTTGAGGCCAAACGCTCAACAGAGAGCACCAAAAGTCTGTATCGATATATCCATGTTGTCATACTGCTGTTATTTATTGGTTTTGCTGCCTGAGTGGTGGCTGTGGTTTGATGATTAACTCTGGCAGAAAGGAGAGTGCATACCGTTCTTTGTCCACAAAGACATCAGCATGCCAGGTTGTCATGAGCATCTATTTTGCTCTTTCCTGTCAAATGCAGAATGGAAACACTCAACTCTCAGTCACATTCTTATTTTCACCAAGGCTGCATTTTAAATCATGCTGTCCTAAATTTGTCATATTCTGCTTTTTGTTTTGGTCTCTTTTTTTCTTCTTCTTCCTTTTTTCCCAGTTTGTAATATAAATTTGGTTACACAATCCATCACGTGTTCATCAGTCTTCCTTTTGTTGTGGCTGGCTTTCCTTCATCTGAAACTCATTTGCACATATTGGTATTCTGTTATTTGTTTTTAATCATATTTCTTCACCATCTTTATGTTTGTTTCTTGTGTTAAAGGCCCCCTAATATTCAAGTGACATTTTCAAGTTTTTTAAAGCTGATTTTAGCAAAAGCCAGCATTAAAAAGCCAGTTAATTGGCACTGATGTACAGTATTTTGTATTTTTTGCCCTTCTATAAGAAGAAATAAAGAATTAATCACAAAATTACTGGTGTTTCTTCTAGAAAGAAAGAGTTCTAGGTTTTTATTCTTGCCAGGGCTGAAAAGCCTCTAAAACAGCCTTTAGCCCATGCTGGGTCAGAAGCACTCCTCTGAAATCCAGACTGATGAAACTGCTTTAGGGTTAGCCAATCTTTAAAGACCTGCTGTATTGTGGTAAAACTGAATGAATTGCCCAAGAAAATGAAATTTCATTGCAGGATTTACAGTCTGCTTTGGTAGCGAAGCCTCCATCATATCAGCAGCAGATGGCACTGACTGTTACCCAACATTCAATATAAGCTCAGAGTGCTACCTAGAAACCAATATTGTGCTGTAGCCCTGTCACATTACAAGATGTTCTCATCAAAGCAGGAGTAAAGGATGAATATGTGCTTACAGGCTCCTTCAGCCTGCTGTAAACTGAACACTGCTGAGGTTAATATTAGTTTTATTGTGGTCTCTGTTTCAGGGCATTTGGACTCACTTCTTGTGTGAACTGCAAAAATCTCCTTCTTATCAAGTCCTTACGGTTTATTTTCTTTAAAGCTGCAAAGGTAGCAGCAGGGTTATTGGGAATGAGGGGCATTAGATTTTGGGGGCGAGCACAATAAATTGGTCCTTTGAACTGCTCTATCAAATCTAGGCCTGCTACATACTGTATGCTGCCTGTAGCCTACAACTTTACAGATATTTAACTAAGAAAAATAAAAGAAAGGAATAGCCAAGTAACATTTCTGCAATTTTCAAATTGTATGGGCTACCTTAAGATAACACTATTTTATTTTCCTGAGAGATCATAATGAGTATAACAAGTACTATGCATCAATTTCAGACTTTAATAGGATTTAATAAACATACTGTTGAAAATCTGTGTTCACTGTGCGCCTCCTCTTATTCGGCCTCTGTCGAGTCACTGCATTTTTTCCAAATGTTTCACTGCAGATATTGTCAGTGCAATCAGACGCTGTTGTACAGCAGAGAGTAGATCCATATCTTCTGACTGGAGCAGCCGGTTGGGAGGGTCGAGGAGTGACAGATTCATGTGCACTATGTGCACAATGAAATTGAAACTAGGTTTGGACATGGACCATAGCAGTTCCGCTGCTTCAATTCGCACGTCTGCTCCGTGGGATCAAGTGCTACTGATACTGGTGCTACTCTCCAAGCTATCTCTCACAGATGACAGCACTGGGCTACATTATGTGGCTGGCATGAGCTACTTGTCACTTGTGAGCACATTGTAGTAAGCTAGATTGATACTGAAATATCATATTAATAAATAAGGGCTCAACTGGATTGCTGTGTGATTACAGCAGAAAACATGTTGTAGTACTGTTACAGAGTATAATTCTGTGACGTTGTATTCCTTCCTTCCTCGCTCTCTGACGTATCCCGTGTTTCCCCGGGGGTAAAAGGGATATGACGCCATTGACAGGCGACCAAATGAAACGGACCATTACCTTGAATAAAATGACAGATTTCTCTGGGTTTGAACATTGTTGGAAACATTTGAGATAATGTAAGTACGCAACTCAACAAAAAATATAACATAGGTCGAGTCCTTTATAGACATTTCAATGCAGAGATGTTACATATTATACCTTTAAAGAACATAGCAGTCAGGGCTATTCATTTTCAATACACCAAATCTAAGGCATAAGACAAATTTTATACATCTAAGAAATCATTGTTTGTCTAAAATCACATGACCTGCATTAATGTAGCCTTAAAGTTCTATTTTTTGGATCATAGTGCAGCAACAAACAATTTCACAAAATTCTTGAAACAAGTTGATTTCCATAATCCATTTCCCCCCCCCTCTTTTACAAAAATATATGACTTTTCAGTATTAGGGGCACCATTAGGGGAAAAAAAAAATCAAAAATAACTTGTAATCTTATGAGATAAAAAGTTATAATTTTGAGGAAAGAAAGTGGTAATATTACAAGAAAAAGGTAACTAAAGTATATTTACTAACTCTCAGGAAATGCATATAACATGCATATGTAATCTATTCAATCCAATTTATACAACATCTTATTCTCGTAAGACTAAGACTTCATATTATGACTTTTTTCATTGAATATTAGGACTTTTTTCTCCAAGTACATTTATTCCACAATAGACTTTATTCTGGAAATCTCCTAACTGTGCTAATACAGTAGTACAAAATGACTTGATAAGATAGATAGGGGTGTTTTCAGCGTGACTGCTGACTATCTATTTGCAGCTATTTCTGTTCCTTTTTTTCCCCTCTCATAATCAGCACATAAAATGAGTATCATTAGCAATCATTACCTCAACACAGCATGACAGGGGCAGAAATACACCTCCTCCAAATAGAGCGCACACACCTCATCTGCTGATTTTAGCATCACAAATGGCAGCGCTCTGTTTACAAAGCAGGTTACATCACACCGAAAACTCCTCTTGTTCTTATAATAGAGCTCCCCATGCTACACACATGCCCAAATCTACATGAGTTCATTGTTTATGAACGGACAAGTTGTCCTGCGTCGCTCCTCTGTCACCAGGCAGAATGTGTCTCCCCTCCCTGGTTTTTGTCTCTTATCCCCCATCCCATCGTTCCGCTGTCTGCCACTTTACAAATGACCCGCTGCTGTTTTTGTCCCTACAAACGTCTTGCTGCTGCCGCTGCAGGTACCCATCAGCCCCTCTGTCTCTGGGCACAGATATAATACAATAGGTGCGGTCTTCAAGATGAGGGTGAAACGAAGTGACTGTCTTTGTCACCTGTGATCATCTGTCAAGACAAAAACAGCCCACACTGACAGCCGGTATAACGAAGTACACATGTGACCTGGTTCATTGTTGTCTGGCCAAGTTCATCACCATTTACTTTCTGATAAACTACTGTTTGTTGATCTGAATGAAACTGAGATAGCATCGTGTTTGCAATCAAAATGAAGGAAAATGATAATGTCACATAATGTTACTCTAATAACAGTATATCTATTATTTTCATGTAAACTTAAAGGGTCACCAATTTAACACATGAAGTTTAGTTTGCTCATCATGGGGAGTGCTACACAACCTGTGAAAACAGTTGTATCATGTCTTCAGTGGCTCTGGAGGAGCTTTGTCAAACCTTAAAAAATAACCCTGATGATGTCATAGTGATGTCATCAAGTTTATCAGCCTGGGATTGGAGACTACGAAATTTTAAAAGAAAGCCTGTGTTACAACCATGCGTGTTCATCAACAAACGATGCTATCGAGTTGCATTATAGGAAATGTTTTTTGTGAAGTTATGTCTTTTGTCATTCAATGTCAAAACTGTATTTTTAACTTATTGAACTATTAAAACATTTTCGCCAGTCATGTGACATAAATTAATTTACTTTTCAGTTAACATTGATAACCTTTATTCTATTATCGAAAGCCTTTTAACTTTTTCATTTATTTGCTGGTTTACATCCCTTCGTCAAAATGACAAGAACCTATTGCACGGTGTTGTTAACCTCAGCTCTAAAGTCCTCAAAAAAGCGTATAATATTATCAAATAGCCCACACGTCGTCTATGTTTTAAGTTGCTGCCATCAGGAATGTGTTTTAGATCGCCTGTATGTAAAACAAATAGAAGGACATTTGGTTTTATTCCAGAAGCCATTAGACATGTAAACAAGCAATGGTCGGTTTACCTTGTGTATAGACTGATATATAAATGAACTTGCACTTTTTTGACACAATATGTGCCTTTGTGGTGTTGGATATTTTTAGCCAACTATGGACTGGCCACTGCCATAAATCCTTGTGTATTTCAACTCTTTCTAACATTGTCAAATTTGTATTTTTAGATCGTTTCTTATGCGTGTAAAATAATTGTTTATGTGAACTTCTGTTTGCAAACCCCAACATCTCAAATTGCCCCATGAGAGTGCAATTTCCTGTGCTATCTCAGAATTATCAAAATATGGCAAATATCTTGAGTTTTTCTTGAAACCTTTTTGCAAACAAGATATTTGCCATATTTTGATAGTTCTCTAACCAAAACTAGATGAAAGGATTTGTTAAACTGGATTATTTATGCAGTGTGTGCACAGTAGCACACATAGCGTACATACTGTTGCATATACACCGAAAGCATGTCAGTGTTACCTGAAGGAATGTGCTGGGGATCGTACACAGCTGCCAACCAAGAATTTCAGGTCTGGAAGTCGTCAATAAAGCCAGTCCAGCAGGTCCGGGCTTTCCTCCCATTAATCTGCTTCTTTTGAAGGTTCAACCTTCAATTATGGGTTAATTTCTCCCCCTCTTTGCTTGAATCCTCTTTAGCTGTTATCTTGTCTCTTCAACAGTTTGTCACATTGAGTCGTTTGTGTTGAGGCCTGTTGAAGATTTGAAAGTGACCCCCTTTTTTTTTTGTGTGCGATTGACTAAACATTTAAGATGCTAATGCGTCACTCCTCAAAATGGAAGATGTGATCTACTAACCAGGTGCAGGAGCATTCTGAGCACCTAAAAATAAGAAAGGAACTGGGGCAAAGCACTTGAAATCTGTCTGTGTTAATGGGATGTGGCCTAGTTAGCAGATCCAGGCCTCCATGTTCACTTGTGTCTGGTTTTAACAACAATTAGAGCCATTACAATGTCTGAGAAGGCTTAATGTATGCAGCAGGTTATAAAAGCAAGCCGAGCAGAGGTCACGCTTAAGAATCCTATACAGTAGATTAAAGTGTGTGAGTCAGGGCGGCCTTTGATGTGGGATCAGTGTGAGTCCTGCTGGGTAACAAGCCGCAGGGAGTCAGAGAGGAGAGCAACAGCTGCTGTTGTCATCAGGAGCTTTACTGAACCACATCACTGCTCTGCATACACGCTGTGTACAGTGTGCTGTTCAGTTTGTTCACATGCATGCTAAAGTTTTCATTGTAACCTGATTAAGGCAACATTCCGATCATTACAACTGTCATGTAAACACATTAATCTAGCCTAGCCTCTGACAAACTAAACCGGATTGCTGTGGCAAAGCTTGAATACTCATCAATCTGTCGAACTCCTATGGAGCATATGCAAGTGTAGTATAATTCTTTCAAGAAATGGCTGAACAAAACTAAAATATTCAAAATGTTCTGGCGAAAATGTTTCTAGTGGACTAAAGCTGCACTCATGAATGTTTTATATTAACTATAAATCAAAAGATTTTGTTCAATGTGAAAGGGGCGCTTGTAGTGACAAACCCACAGAGAATACATCCAACTCTGCAGTTCCCCTCAGCTCTCTTGTATTCATTTCTGGTGTCTTACCCAGGTGGCTGGGTATATAAGAATGCACAATGCAGTAACAGAAAGTTCAGCATCGGCATCACCATCATCAGCGTCATCATATAAGTCTTAGTCTTGTTTCTTTTGGTGTTTCAAGGGGGTTTTGAAATGGCTAAAATTGGCAAAAGAAACCAACAGCAGTTTGGTTAGCATTGGTTCAAAAGTGGACAGCAGTGAAATAACTACACCAAATGGAAGAAAACCTGTGTGTAAGTGTTCTGTAATTTCATAATTGTGATAAAAATAAACACGAAAGACCTTCCATTTCTTTTATTTTGTGGATCTAATAATATTTTTCCCATGGGTTACCAGGTACGCTTCCCAAAATGATTGTGATTTGCTCACAAAGGCCATGCCACTTAGGGATGAAAGCTCAAGGAAAAGAGGAAGAATGGAGAACCAGATGGGTATTGTGAGTAGAAGGTCAAGTTGAGGAATACAGGAAGTTGATACTCAGGGTGGGGATGACATTTCCTTGATGGGACATCTCAGGGCTCCATCTTTCCCACCCTGTGGTTCCTGTGCTGAAAGGTGAACAGAAATGGGTTGAGTGCACTTAATATGTCGGAACAGGATAATGAATGAGTATGAGGTTTGATTTTTTTCTAAAACTGAAGTTGTAATGTCTGCCAGTCACATCACAAGTACAATGATCAGCTCTAAAGTATGTGAATTCTGAAAAATTGGTGGCACTCTCCTTTAACACTTCCACTATCCTTCAAGCAAACCCCCTAAATCTTGCTGGACACCTGCAGACCAGAGGGCGTATGCAGATGTATTTCCTTGTGTGTTTTTGTGACTTGTTCACAGGTAGGATGACCACAACACACATCTAATACACACCTGGGAGCATCTGAACACATAAAGCATGTTGAAGTTGACCACGAAAAACAAACATTTGCATTGATGGAAATCAGTGATGTTGGTCCAGATGACCTGACGCTGACAACTTGTGAATATTGCTGTGTGTGTTGGTGTGGGTGAGTCTTTGTTACAATATCCGAATTGGTGAAGTCACATGTGTCATGGTGTCACACGTACAGGAAGGACAGAAGCAAGGGTTTAACTGAGTAAACACCGACACCAGCAACCCCAGAGTGTATGAGTGTGTGATAAGTGTTGTGTCATTTGGTTAGCACAACTGTGAGACATTACCTTCTTCATACACAGTTGTGTTTGAACAAATGTCTCATCATGTGTTCACTGGTGTTTGTATCCTCTTACTGTGATTGATTTTTTTTCTTTTTCAGTAAAATGTTTTTTCTGTTCAATCCTAATCAGCATAAAAATCCAGAACAAGCACTCTGTATTTACCATTTATGTTTAACGAACATAGCAGTCACGATGGTAGCGCATTCATTGTCAATATACCAATTATTAGTTGTGATACAAATTTTAAATGTCTAGTTAATCATTGCAGATCTAAAATCACATGTCCTGCACCACATCATGTCACATCCTGAGAGAGTAAAGTAGGTGGAAGGTGTCTCCTTTGTTGTTTTAATACTTATTAAATAAATAGTACAGCATTTTGTAAAATATGCCTGAGATGACAAGATCAATATCAATCTCATGTCTGTATATGAAGTATGTGTTGGAGCGGGGAAGCAAATCTCTTAGCTTAGATTAAAGACTAGAAGCTGGGGGAAACAGCTAGCCTGGCTCTGTCCACAGCTAAAAAATACAGCTACCAACAGCTCTAAAGCTCACTAATTAACATGTTTTATCTCTTTTGTGTAATCCCTATCAGTGCTTGAAGTGGAAAAAATATAAGTGCCAATACTCCCCTTATTCACATGTTGGCATGTGTATCAGCTGGTATCAGCAAATCATTAAGTATTACATTCTGAATTTCTACAGTGATTAAAAGCTACTAGGAGATATTGCTGATGTTCACAACATAAATTTATTTAACAAATGGGACAGCCATGTCAATTATTAGAGTAAAAAATAATTGACTATGTACACTAGCTTTAGTGTGTGGTGCAATGAAGTCATCAGGTATTGTATTTAGCACTGGTTGGGTAGGATTTGACTTTCGAAGCTCTGTTGGGTCATCGTCTGACTCTGTTCGTGAGAGAAAAAGTAGGCAAGTGAGGACGGGAACAGGTGAGCGTCACGTAGTGCCCCCTGGGTAATGCAGTCTATTTAGGGCCATTATGAATCGCCCAGAGAACCTGATATGGAGAGGGCAGAAAAGAGTGCCGGCACATTGTGAGAAGTGCCGGTGCACAAGAAAAAGTCACAGTACACCAAAGGTACACCGGCCCACTTCGGGCACTGATCCCTAAACAAACACAAATGTAAATATGACATTTTTTTATTTTAAAAAGCAACAGCCAGGCAAAGTAGTAAGATGTGTCATCAGATCATAGACATGGGCAAAATGTTTGGTCTGTCTGCTGGAGGCGTTTGTGCAGGACAGGAAAGGCGAGAGAGAGAGAGGGGATGACATGCCGCAAATGGCCCAGCTCAGCCCGTCCACTATGTTCTGCTTCTGCCAATCGGCTTGCAACTCCCTCACTACGAGGGGGGCCCAGCTACCGCTCAACAACATCATGAGTGTTTGTGGTCATGGCTCCACAACGGTGGAACGAGCTCCCCATTGACATCAGGACAGCAGAAACTCTACACATCTTCTGTCACAGACTGACAACTCATCTGTTCAGACTGCAGCTTGGTCTATAAAATAAAAAAATTAAAAAACTTTCTTTATCTCTTATTGTTCAGCATATTTGATGAAGTTGATGTACATGAATGATTCTTGCAATTTCTGGGTTGTATCCACATGGGTGAAATGCACTTATTGTAAGTTGCTTTGGATAAAAGCATCAGCTAAATAAATGTAATGTAATACCTTGAACTCACTACACTAAACATTCTTTGTATTTTTCTTCTATGTACTTATTTGCTGCTTGTAGAAAATGGTGCCTCTGTGTTTGGAGCTAGAGTTACAGCGTGTAACTGAAACCTTCTGCTGCAAAATGTATGAAGTCATGTTTGTTTGTGCTGTGTATACATGTGTTCACCCCTTTAGCTTTATCTGAATAGATATGATTAAAACCATATCAGTTATGGTGGAAGTTGATGTGTGTCTTTGCCATTTTCTCATGGGAAAAATGATAGGGAATGACGCACACACACAAAACAACACACACACACACACACTTCTAATCCCAGCTCGCTGCAGTCCCACAGTGGCATGGATGATGTCATTCACCTGTGGTGCCTTAGGGTGACAAAGGCTCTTTTGTGCCTGTGCAAACACGCACTCAGGAACACACACACGTACTCACTTTTCTTCCTGTGTGTGGCTCACGTGAGCAGAGCAGATTGAATTGAATGCACATGTGGCTTCTCTCTGCAGGGGGGAACCGGTGCATTTATCATTCGTTTTCCGTCTCATCCATCAAGCCTGGAGAACATTAAGAGCTGCTGTGTTTTCACAAAGTCACCTCTCACTTTGTAAGTCGAGTTAACTAGACGAATCGGGCCGGGTTAGGAGGAGGTCAACAGGTTTCCTTTCAAATATTTGAAGAATTTGGGTTTGTAAATGAGACATTTGTCTGCCTCAAGCCCACTCTAAGAGACTGTAAAATCCGGACAGTTAGGGAGCGTGCACAAAGTACAGGGAGCTGAGTAAATGTCATTTCTAAATGTATATGTAATTTGTTCCTTCCACCTCTTGAGTGCAGCTCTGTTAATGATTAATGATTAGCAATTATGATAAAGTTAATGATTATTGAAGTCCTTAAAGCTGCACTTTTTTATATATTAACAATGGATCAAATTACGATGTGTAATTTGAAAGGTGTCACTTGTAGTTACAATTATCACTAACTTTTCTTTTTTTGCTCTTTTTAGCGTCTTTCAGCACATTGTTTGGTTGTACGGCCTGTGACTTTACTGTTGATACACCGACTGTACGCTAATTGCTCAGCACCAAACAGACAAAGTTAGCAACTAGCTAGAGAACATAGTGGTGGAGACCAAAACAGAGCTAAAAGGAGAGTAAATATTGGACTTGCATTAATCAAGTGGCCAGAAACATGACTCCAGATAATTGCTAATGTTCTGTGACTACTGGATGTGTAAATAGGCAACTCTTTGCCAACATGCTAATATGTGCCCCCAAGTGGCAAGAAAATTAATTAATTGATGAATTAATGCTAATTTAATTATATCAATTTTGTTCTCGCTAAGGCCAGATTACTACATTGGGAAAGTTGGTTCAGTGAATATCAATTGGTTTGTGTCAATGTGATTAAATGGAGCGACGCCTGCGAGCTAGTTCAGGCAGTCAAAACGTGAGTTGTCTGACTGAACTGATAATGTGTTTGGGAATATACACCACTATAAACTGACATCATAAGGCCTTTAAGGTGACCTGAACATGAGGCACTGTCTTAAAGAGGGTCCCTGTATCAAAATGTAGTTTTAGACCACATTATTTCAGTTTTGTGCTTATGTGTTGCATATTCCTAAAGAATTTGTGTTCAAATTACCACACAATGAACAGACAGAGGAAGGAACAGGGGGTTCATAGGGGCCCAAATTGGCCATGGGCATCTCTGAAACACTGTAGTACACTCACTGTTTCATCCTATACAGGTGGTCTGAACATGAGCTTTGCACAGATTTATAGACCAATAGTGTCGTACTGATCTCTGTAGCTTGCACTTTGCAAGAGATGATTGTATCTGTTGTTGATATTATGAGCAGGAAAAGAGAGGAAACGCTCATCCTGGTAGCTGCTCCTAAACTCTACACAAGATGTTCACACCTGCCCTATCAAACTGTGATAACGCTTTAAAACACAACAGGTGTAAAGATATGACTGAGATTAGCCTACTATTATGTAGTTGGGAATGTGTGCCTGCACGTACAGCATGCTAACACACAGACACGCACGTCTACCTACTGGGTAAAAGGCTTTGGGCAGTTCCACATGGCAGAGACAGAAGCTATTTCAAATTTGATTTCAAATTTGATTTCAAATCCACTGAAGTGGCTCCTCCCACTTCACATTTCTACTACCACTGACTAGCACTAGCATGTTCCGCTTGCTAACATGTTAGCTGTTAGCCAGCCAGCTACAGTGGTTTCCCCAACTAGCCCTGTGGGTAGTCACTACGCCACCAAGCCTCTACAAACAAATATTTGGAAACATGGTGGAGTTGTTGCCTTCCAGTCTTTAAGAGTTAATATACCATGGCCTTCAATTCAATTCAATTCAGTTTTATTTATATAGCGCCATATCATAACAAAGTTATCTCAGGGCACTTTTTCGAGTAGAGCAGGTCTAGACCGACTCTTTATCAGTGTAGTCTAAAGGAAAGAGTTATTAGTGCTCTCTAAACTATCAAAAAATATCTGGTCTGGATACATAGCCCCAGAACTGATCATACATATGAGTCCAACATTGGACAGTCCAAAAATAAGTGTAACTCCTTTACTTTTGCATCTATCAACAACATTGAGACACTGAAAGGTAACATTTTTGTCAAATGGTTTTTGGATAGTGGAGCCTGTTAATAGCTTACACTGTATTAACTTGTGCCTCTGTTTATGTCAAGGTGTTTTACAAAGTACATTTAGGCCCACATTTCACTCATGCACATCTGAGAAAACAAACTAGTAACCAGAGTAGCAAAGGTTGAAGTGTGATATTGCAGTTTTATTGGCCTTCTACAATTTGAGCATTCAGTGCACCAGGTGATACAAATGTGCAGAGTCAGTGAATATTTTAATGCTGGTGATGTCTTCCTCAGACATGGATGATGTCAGGGCCCTCTGGGTGTCCTGCTGCTGGTTTTCCTCCTCATCTTGTTGAATGCTGCTCACATGTAAGCCAGCAGGCCAAGGTTTAGATTAGCTAAAAGGTATGATCTCATGTAAACTGCAGCTCCACCACACTCTGTATATTAGCCTTAGCCATGGAGTAATGGGGGGCTAATCCAAACACTATGGGGAAGGACCACCCTCTCATGTGAGAATCTGCCAGAGCACTTCCAGTGAATTAGGGGAGGGTGTGTTTGTGTGTGTGGACATTGAGGGGTGTGATGGCTAGCAAAGCCATATTTGGACCAGTGTGCTCCCTCTCTGTTGCAGGGCAGGTTAACAGCTCCACAAAGCCTGGTTGGTTCTCACAAAACTACATTTTAATCAGTGCATAGAGTGGACCTGTTTTTCTCTTCAACTGTCAAGTAAATTTTATGCCAACTTGTAAAATGTTGCTAAATGAGAATTTTAGTGTAAAATCAGTGGGCTTGAAATGAAAAAAAAAAGATTCCTGAATGTGAACATGTTCTTTATGACACATCTACAGGGAAAATCTTTAGCAATGGATTCCCAAGTTTTGGAAAAGCTGTTAGAGCTCTTTCATGTGGGCAGAAGCTGGCCTAACTTTATGCTTTCCTTTGAAGACAAGAACAAATAAACTGTAATTTAATATTGCTATTTCCACAAAGCTTTTCCATATTTTTAATTTTTAAATACAACTGACAGTTCTCTGTTTCTCTTCCAGGGCACTTGTGTTTCTCGAAACTACATTTCGCTAAGAGGTTTGGGGTTGATGTTCTTGTTTGTCTGCACTGTGTTTAACCAAGTTAGCAGGCTGTACTTAATATATTGAAGGAGGAAAGAGGAAAAGGTTTCAGTGTTGGAGGAGAAACTGACCTGTGTGCTCTTATCTCGCTGGGACAAAGGCTAACAGGTTTCGCAACAGCAGAACCAACAGAGAGCTGAGCTTCCCTGAAGGAGACCAAAGACTGGAAGACACGTTACACTGCAAAACATATCACATCATATCAATCAAAAGTCAAACTGAAATAAAACCTCCTATTTTTGTTCCCCAGGGGGTGTGAACCCATCCCATCTGTGACTGTGTTGAAGTAACATGAACGAAAAGAGGGAATCATCAGTGCTAATGCTAGCATCACTAGCTTTCTCTAGTGAAAAGGAAAACTTAACTTCCACTTAAGTGTACAAATTTAACAGCATGCTCCTCCCAAATGCTGAATGTTGAAAACAAGTGACAGACATGTTAACGCTGTGTGGGCTTGTTGAGAAAGTGGAAGACCATCTTGTATCAACGTTCTTAGGCTGTACAGGGCAATGTGTTTCTTAGCAACACCGGCCCACAGATGTCAGTCAACCACTGCCATAGCAAGCGCCCACCCAGAGGCCTGAAGCGTAGCTGCTGTTTCAGAAAACACCTAAAAACTGCATTCACTGAAAATCAAAGGAACACCTCACAGTCCCACCCACCCTGTTTGATTGACAGATGATGTCTGGGATTGCATCTAATTAATAGTTAACATAGATGTTTTTACAGTGCATGGCAGCACCTGGGCCGTTGATGTAACAGTCTCACCACAGATAACGTAGTAAACACACCAAGCAAACACTGGGAGTAGCCATTGAATGGGTTGATATTGACCTACTCTATTGAGAACAATGTGGTGAAATGTTTGTTTGGCTAATATGGCTGATCCATTTGCTTCTGTGGAATTGTTTCATAAGTCTGTACCTTTTGCCTACTTTTGTACTTTGGCTACCTGAGACTAACAACTTAATGTTCTAAAAGAAATGTCCTCGAGTAAATGGAGGTGAAAATTCACTTCACTTTCTGTGTGAACACCCCTTAAGAAATAGCTTTCCATGCCCTCATCTTCAGTCATTCTCATGGATTGATTGCAGTGATTCCATTGAAATGAAGGGATTTAGATTGAAACTTTCATTGTTGTAAATGTTTGTGTGACCAGGTCCTAAACCTGTGTTCAGACCAAGAATTGCACTTCATCCATTAAACAGCTCATACCTCTCATTGTTCACAGGGAAAGAAAACACAGACAAGTCTTTTTCATTGCCAGTTGTTGCACCCAAATGCAATAGAATGACTCATGCTAATATTTTCCAAAACTGCACTGCATCACAACACCCCAGATAATTCTCCTCTGGGGAGCATACCAGTG